>OVAV01001539.1:0-12543 GCA_900406375.1 Iberis amara
AAATTTATTTTAATTTTTTAATATTTATTTTAATTTTATTTAATATTTATTTATTTTATACTCCCTCTGTTCCAAAATATAAAGCTTTTTAACCAAAAACACACATTTTAAGAAAAAAGTTTTTGACAAGAAAACATTTATTATGCTCCAATTATTGTTCTTTTCAAAGCTAGTTAGTTAATTATTGTGTCAATGCATTGTGCAGAATTTTAGATAAATTTAGTTTGGTGCCAAAATCACAATCTAAAATTTTAAAAATTGGATAAAGGAGCCAAATATGTGATCGTAACTTATGTTTTGCTTATAAAAGCACCACAAATAAAGACGATGGAATATTTATCTATTTTCATGGATTCTTGTTTTGATTTGAATTTACCCAATCTAAATTTTGAGCATAATTTTTTGTTTGATTTAAATGAGATTCCACCACAAGAAGAAGATTTACCAATTGACTCCAACGAATATCTTAACAATATCGTTGAGATCGAATTTTCGAGTGACGTAGTATTCGATCCTTTTTACATCTTCTGATTTGTTTTCTCCCTCTTCTTCTTGTTTCTTTTTTCCTGTTAAAATTTCCTCCTCTTTTTCTTGTTCCATTTTTTTGAGAAAATGGTTTACTGTATGTTTGTGTATGTTTTTATAATGTTAAAAAGCATCAATTACATAATTAAGGAAAACTTCTGTGTGATGTAAAGTGAAGAAGACAAAATTAGACTTTTGGAATTCTTTGACTTTACTAGTTTAAATGAGTTTAGTAATAATTGGTAGTTTAAATGAGTTTTTGCATAGATATTGGAGAAAGCCTTATAATTTGAAAAAACAAAAGTTTCTAAAAGGCCTTATATTTTGGAACAGAGGGACTAATAGGTGTTGCTGCGACCGGTCGCTGTTCGTGAAGGTGTAGCAACGACCAGTCGCTGAAAAAAATCAGCGACTGGAAATTGCGGTCGTTGTCACGGAAAAAGAGTCGCTGCAACTGGTCGCTATGACCAGCGACAGGTAAACGAACAACAATATGTCGTTGTTGCTGGTAGTTAGCGACAGGCAAACGAACAGACCCTATGTTTGAGAACAAAAGGTTGTTTCCTGTCATCTACAAGTTTTAGCAAACACAAGACCGATATTCATAGGAGAGAAGTTAAAAAAAAAAGAACAGCTTTTGAAGAGAAAAGTGTAAAGTTTATATGTTTTCTTTTTAATATACAAATGAATAAACCAAAGTAAACTAGAGCTTATTAACCAATTAACTTAATCTAAAGCTAACCGAAACTAAACCAATACCAAAATATATATACATTTGATATTCATTCTCAAGATAGAAGTATATAAAAGTTCAGAACTCTCGTCTTGCTGAGTATATCTCCGAATGGAGAAGGGTAAAGAGCTCTATGGTAAACACATGTGCAAACTGATTATCAATTATAATAAACATGATTTTGAGCAAACTAGCTTTAATGACATCCACTTTTATATGTTTAGTTCTCTCAAGAAATACTTAATTACTTGTAATGTGTAAAGCTGCGATGTTATCACAACATAAGTAAACAGGTAAAGAGAATGGTACCAAAAATTTCTTAATACTTGAAGCATCAAAAAAAAATTCTTTAGTGGCCATAGGATTAGCCCTATATTCTGTTTCAGCTGAATTAGTAAAAACTGTTGACTGTTTTTTTTACTTTCAATAGATCAATAAATCTCCAATAAACATAGCATAACCAATCACTCATATGTGGGTATCAACACAAGCTGATCAATGTGACTCCTAGTATCCATGAATTGAATAATATGCAATTATGTTATAGAAAAAGCCTTGAGCAATAGTATCTTTCAAATAACACGAAACCTTATGAAAAGCTTGTAAATGAGAATTTTTTGGTGAAGATATATACGGAGCCAGTTTGAAATTGCAAAAGTAATATATGACCTGGTTTTTTTGTTTGTCAACATATATGACCTGGTTATTATAAGACACTAGATTTTTTCCACCATCTTTTTATAATATTTTGAATTTTCAAGTAATTTTAATATATAATTAGAAAACTTTTGATATGATTCCACAAGAATAGATGAAAGTTTACAATCTATAAAACCCGTGCTGGATTCCAACAAATAAATCACATACTTTCTTTGATAGAAGAAAAAAAACCACAATAAGATCTTGATATCTCAATTCCAAGAAAAAATATTGGAGCACCAAAATAATATTGAATCCACCTGATCCTTCAAAGCTAACACATTCACATCATTAGTATTGGCAATTAAAATGTCATCCACATAAATTAAAATGAACATAAAGTCTCTTTTGGAGCTTTAACAAACACTTCATACGCGATATGATTTTATATATACGATATATGATTGTGTTCGAACCGGGTGACTTGCTGGTTCTCAAATGAATTTAGTCAAATTCAACCCAACTTTGCTAATTGGTACATATGAACCAAAATCGGCACACAAATTAACCAGTAAAGTCGGTTTATAATATTCACACGGTTAAACCGTTTCTCTTAGCTCCCCTCGAGATTCTTTTTGCTAAGCAAAAACCAGACGACAAAAAAAAAGAAAAAAAGCTACACAATAGGCGGAGAGAACTCGACAACGAAGAAGAGAAAGCTATATTCTAACGTATCTCGTGCTTCCAATTTAATTAATATTTATTCTCCTTAGAGGATCAATCGCAGGTTATCAAGCTCCGCCGCAATCGACGGTGCTCTCTACGTCGATTGCGTTTGTGCGTAATAAGAGCAACAGCATCTGGAGAAGTCGGCTTAGGTAACGCCGCCTTTGATTTGACTTGAGGTCAACGTTTTTTCTTCTCTCAGATTTGTTTTTCCGTTCGAAATCTTTTCGTTAATTTTGAGATTTTCGGAAGATTTTGAGATTTCCTTTCTCTGTCTAATTTCTAAGCAGTTCATTGTTTTATGATTCATTTGTTTTTTGTATTACTTTCTTAAATCTGATTGAGAATTATGGCGATGATCAATTGTGTGGTGGAGAATTACTTTCGAGATGAAATCTGAATGCGCCTTAGTATTTGCAGCTATCTAGAACTTGTTTCGTGGATCGAACTCTGAAGTTGTTTACCATCGAGAACGAATGTGGAAACCCTGATCGTGTAATTGCTGTCCATAGGTTTTTGAGTTGTTCGTTTTCGTTGCGATGAGCAAATGCTGAGCAGAAATGTACCTTTACGGAATTTAGGGGAATTTTTGTCAAATGCTTGTGTTTATCAATATAAATGACATGAAAACTTTTTCTTCATTTTGACAGGAATTTCTCTTCTGTGCCGATAAATATTTTGGCGATATGGCATTGATGATATTTCCGCATTTGCTCTGCTTTGAAGAAATGTAAAATGCTGGCAAATTGGAAGAAACCGCACAGATTAATACTCTCATCAGTTGGCCTCTCTTGTATATGAAACTTACGGGGTTGAAGGTGTATAGCTTATCTTTAAGAAAGTTTTAAAATATTTTAATTATGGAGTCAATTTCACAGAAAAAGTTTCCTCTCAATGCAAAAGACTACAAGTTACATGAAGAAATTGGAGATGGTGTCAGTGCGACTGTGCACAGAGCTTTGTGTATACCGCTTAATGAGGTTGTTGCTATCAAGATTCTTGATCTGGAAAAGTGCAACAACGATCTGGTAGGCACGCTGGCTTTTCTTATTCCCAGTTTCTAGCTGTCTTTGCCACTGTACTTTTCTGGTGTTACTTTTCAAAGACAGAATTTTAGTTGTCTCGCTTCGTTTTTCCCTGTTACATGTTTTGATGCTTGTGAGTCCACTTGTAGCTCAGTTGCCTTCAAAAGTAGAGAATATCTAATGAATCTGTCAAATTGTAGTTGCATGTTTTGACTATTTGTTTTTAAAGTTGCACAAGCTTAAGATAGATGTAGAGAATCAGATGCAGTGAACACCACAGAATTCTTGCCTTTGTTATTTCGGATGAATATGAACTGAATTGCTTGTAGGATGGGATCCGGAGAGAGGTACAAACAATGAGTTTGATCAACCATCCAAATGTTTTACAAGCTCATTGCTCATTTACCGCTGGGCACCAGCTATGGGTTGTGATGCCTTACATGGCTGGAGGATCCTGTCTCCATATTATAAAGTCTTCTTATCAAGATGGATTTGAGGAACCTGTTATCGCTACTTTACTTCGCGAGACTCTGAAAGCTCTTGTATATCTTCATGCTCATGGACATATCCATAGAGATGTGAAGGTATGGTTGCATTATTTCCCTTTAGTTCAATAATTTTCTCAATCATCTCTCTTGATGAAGGTTGTTTTGGTTTATTGCCCTCCTTTGTTGAGTGGTGAGGATGTGTTATCATTTTATCAATACAGATGGCTTCCTTTGCAGGCTGGAAACATTTTATTGGATTCTAATGGTGCCGTTAAGTTAGCAGACTTTGGAGTATCAGCCTGCATGTTTGATACAGGAGATAGACAACGTTCCAGAAATACATTCGTTGGGACTCCATGCTGGTACTTTTTCTTCAAATTTAGTGATGCCATGTTTTGCGGGTATGCTTGGATACGTCTTAGACAGAATTTCTTATTCATGATTTTTTCTGCACAGGATGGCTCCTGAAGTCATGCAGCAACTACATGGATATGATTTCAAGTAAGTTGATACTCTGTTTTTTGCCAAACACTTCAAATTTCAAACACTGCATTTATGCTAAAACATTACTTCCCCAACAGCTTATTCTGAAGTATTCTATAATACATGTTCCTGTTACAGAGCAGATGTATGGTCATTTGGGATAACGGCACTTGAACTGGCACATGGTCATGCCCCATTTTCTAAATATCCGCCAATGAAAGTAAAGTGATGATGATGCCATTTGATATGTATTGATCTGCACTGCTCTCTGGTACTTAATTTATGTCATCCTTTTTTCTGGTAATCATCACCGATAGGTTTTGCTGATGACCTTACAAAATGCACCTCCCGGACTTGACTACGAGAGAGACAAAAGATTCTCAAAAGTGCGTGAGTGGTCACAATTGTTTTGTATCAATCTAGCTTCATATGTTCGCTTTTCATTTTAGTGGTTGCTTTGCCTTATCAGGCCTTTAAGGAAATGGTGGGTACATGCCTTGTGAAGGATCCAAAGAAGCGTCCAACTTCAGAAAAGCTTTTAAAGCACCCTTTCTTCAAACATGCACGCCCGCCTGATTACCTAGTTCGAACAATTCTACATGATCTTCCTCCATTAGGTGAACGATATAGAACGATAAAGGTCTCTAACCCATCCTTTGTACTTTTTCTGCCTTTTGCTAGGACAGAAAATTCTGGAAAAGCTTGATTGATATGTGAATTCTTTTTTTCAGTCAAAGGAAGCTGATCTTCTGATGCAAAACAAATCTGAGTATGAAGCGCACTTATCACAGGCAAGGATTAAGACGAAGATTTAACCCCTTCTGTTTGGCAATATTCTGTAAAATGTCTTTAAGCTGCATGAGAAATGCAAACATCTTCTGATAGAGTTTGATTGTATGTGTAATTTAGTTTTACCCCTATGCTCAGACTTCCTGTTTTCTTTACAGCAAGAATACATAAGGGGAATAAGCGCTTGGAATTTCAACCTCGAGGACCTAAAAAGTCAAGCTGCCCTTGTAAGTTAACACCTTTCTAGTTTAGTTAATTATACAAAGCAGGGGTCTGATTTTGCTGGCCTCTTGTAGATATCAGATGATGATAGCTCACACGCTGAAGAGCCTGATTTCAACCGAAAGCAATGTGAAAGACATGATGAATCTGCTCTTTCCCCTGAAAGGGGTAGTAGCTCAGCAACAGCTCAGAGTCAGGATGTATATATTCTTCTTAGCCTGCTTTTGGGAATTGAACTAATAGTTGCTTAAGTTTTTATATTCTGCTGCACGATGTCTACTCACCATGTTTTTCTTTGTCTTCTTCTTTTCAGGACGAACTTAATGACATTCATGATTTAGAAAGTTCTTTCGCCTCGTTTCCCATCAAACCTCTGCAAGCACTCAAGTACATCTTATTCTTTTAAATTCATAGTCTCGCTCCTATATATCTGGATTGTATCCAATCGTATTCTAAAGCCGCTGGCACACATGATGGTTTCATTGAGTAGTATAGCAGTTTTGATAAACATGCTCCATAAGTATCCATTCTGTTTAGTATTGCCAATCTACAACATTCTGAATATTGAACGAATGACTGACTTTTTTTCTACCTGTGCTATGATACAGAGGGTGCTTTGATATCAGTGAGGACGAGGATAATGCAACTAATACTGATTGGAAAGATGCGAACCTAACGAGTCCGGGACAACAATTTTTAAGAAAGGCTTCTACTGGATCTCTGGCCCATACCACGAAAGAAGAGGACACTGCAGCCCAAAACACTTCTTTACCACGTCATGTTATTTCTGAACAGAAAAAATATCTGAGCGGTTCAGTTGTACCGGAGAATACTTTCTCTCCAAAAAGAAGCGTATCTGATGCTGAGAGGTTAAGATTCTCAAAACTTATAAACCTACCTTGACACGCTTATTGACTTTGAAGCTCTTATTATGAACTTGAATGATGAGTTGATTCAAAGGCTACTTTACTTAAGCAGGGAGTTTCAACAGCGTAGGAGCTACAGTGGATCATTGTGTCGAACTAAGAGAGATACTGGTAATTAACCTCAGATATGTCATTAGTATACATGTATTTCATGTAGAGTCTTCACTTCAAACGTTTATGCAGTGGACGAGACATCAGAAGCCCCACATGTGGAGCTCAAGGGGCGGTTTAAGGTCACATCTGCAGATCTGAGTCCCAAGGTATAACAAGTACCGTAGTCTTCAAGCTTCATAGATTTATTCATGTTCGGTGAAGTTATTATGGTCTTTAAATAGAGTGATAGAACGTGAAAGAGCAATGTGTGGAATAGCTAATTTGTCGTTATGAAAACTGAAGATGTGTTTCGGTTTTTGGTATGATTAGGGGTCTACAAACTCTACATTCACACCGTTTGGTGGTGGTTCAAGCAGCCCGGGCGCCCTCAATGCTACAACTGCCTCAATCCTCCCATCAATTCAGTCGATTTTGCAGCAAAATGCCATACAAAGGGTAAATTTAAAACCACCAGAAAAATTACTTTTACAGTCGTTAGTTAAATACTATGATTCTCTTGGCAGGAAGAGATTTTGAGACTAATTAAACACGTGGAGCAAACTTCTGGTACTATAATCCTCTTCATCTGTTAATTGATTTTCTATAGGATCTTATATTTCCGCTTTGTTGGAGAATTCAAAATAAATTTTCTGAGCTTTTTTTGTCTCATTTCATAGTCAAGCAACCTGGATCACCTGAGACAAGCGTTGATGAGCTATTGCAGGTAAAAGACGAAGAAAGGAGAACGTCTCAAATTTATCTTTGAATCAAATCATGTTCAAATCCACTCTTGAAATGAAATCGTTAATCCAAATTTGAAATCATCATTATGTAGATACCTCCTGCAACGCCACGCGAGAGAGAACTTCAGTCTCAAGTCATGCTACTGCAACAAAGGTGCATAGTCATCTCTTTATATCACCAAAAGACCCTGATTACTAAAATCTTGAAGTTAAATATGAAATGTCTCAAGGCTATTCTATCTCATAACTAAAATGCGTCTTAGTGTTACTTGACATCAACGTTGAATTACTTTTTTATCTTTTCATATTTGATGTTTAAAGCTTTTGGAGTATAACAGAAGAACTAAAGAAACAGAAGCTGAGAAATGGGCAGGTTTGTCTTTCCTTGCATCTCCTATTACGATCACCAGTTCATTTACTACCATTTGCTTCTGAGATATTAACTTTGTTAATTTTTGGTAACAACTCTATGAACCTCCACATTCCCATGGTGGTAAATGGAAATCTTTTCATTGTTATCTGCAGTTGGAGAATCAGTTAAACATATTAACACAGAGAAAGGACTAAGTCACATAAGTCATGGAGACAAGCTCAGGGATGAAATTGGGGATCTTGAGTAGCATTCCAAATTCCCTTTCAAGGCGAAGAATTATATATATTATATTTGTCGTGTGTAATTTAATTGACAGGTTTATATAATTCACAACTACTACTATGTTTGTCCTTCGGCCACCTTTGTGTGGTTTTATGATTTGCTATATACAGCCTTTGTGTTACAATTATTTTCTGTGTATTTATATTTCTATGTGAAGAAAATGTGATTGTGAGAGAAGATTTTTTTTTTTTTTTTCACATAATTAACATAACTTTTTATGCCAAAACAAGGTCTTTTATATCTTTGAGTTACCAAACTAATAAAATTAAATAAAAAAACATATCACCAAATCAAGAAAACTGAGCTTCATTCCTCAAAAAGCATATACAATATAGCAGGTTCTATCACAAACCATCTAGTGTGCAGTATATAGTTCAACAAATAACATAATTTGAGGCATAACTCAGAAGTTCTAGATTTATCGACACAACAAACAGACTGATCAAATCAAGAACTCTCAACTTCACTTCTCAAGAAATCGTTGTAAAATGAACAAGAGCAATCTTCTTTGGTTCTTTTTATCAAAGACCTTGCGTGCAATAGAGTTCCCATGACTCTACACACTGTAGCTATGACCTGAAATAAAGCAACGTTGAAGTTCAGACAAGACAAAACAATTACTTCAAACATCAAACGAAGTACACTGTAACACACTCACAAAGATATGATCTTCATAGCTGCAGATCACAATCTCTGTCTTGTTTCCCTTTCAAATAAATATTAAACAAACAATGATAATTACTATTACATTCCGTAATGTCATTTTTTATATGAGAATTTTGTAATAAAAACTATTACATTGAATGTTACCTAAATAAAAAATATGATATTAAAGTTTATGATTCTTACACATATGTGATATTATTTTGACCTTCTACTGTGCAATGTAAATGTACATATGTGCATATATTTATGAGAATGTGATATGTGCACAACAATGATAGGCCTTGTTCTTTTACCTGTCGCTAGTGACAACGACAGCGATCAGTCACACCTTCTGTTGTTCGTTTTAAAGTCGCAGCGACAGCGACAACGACCAGCGACACCTTCTGTTGTTCGTTTCGCAGTCGCTGCGACAGCGACAGGCTATCGCGCAGCGACAGGCAGTCACTGCGATGTGTCGCTGTATTGTTCGTTTAGCTGTCGCTGCGACTAGTTCTGGGCATTTGGATTTTGGTTCAGTTTAAACGGTTTTCGGGTTTTTTCGGGTTAGGAAATATAAAAACCGTTCGAATATTAGTCTAAATCAGATCGGTTCGGTTTGAAAATATTCGGGTTCGGTTCGATTTTGAGGAGTTTATTAAAAACCCATTTTGTATCGAAAAAAAGATAAAAACCCAAAAAAAATATGAAAACCGGAAAAAACCCAGTAAAACCGAAAATAAAAATTTAAAACTGCACTTCGGTTGATCTTAATTGTGTAAAAGACTAAAATGATAAAGTTTAAATTAAAGTGCGTTTTTCCGCAAAAAACGCAGAAACGAATTTTCCCGCAAAAAAACGCAGAAATGCGTTTTCCCGCAAAAAACGTGGTAACGCGTTTTCCCGCAAAAAAACATGGAAACGCGTTTTCCCGCAAAAAACAAGGAAACGCATTTTCCCGCAAAAAACGTAGAATCTGGTTTTCCCGCAAAAAACATAGAAACGCGTTTTCTCGCAAAAAAAATGCGGTAACGCGTTTTCCGGAAACGTGTTTCCCCGCAAATACTCGTTTTATTTAATTTAATAAATTTATTTTTATTTTTTGGAATTTATTTTAATCTATTATGATTTTTATTTAATTTGATAATTTATTTTATTTTTTAAATAGGTGTCGTTGCCACCAGTTGTTGTTTGTTTGGCTGTCGCAGCGACCGGAGTGACCAGTCGCTGAAAAAACCAGCAACCGAAAATCGCTGTCGCTGGTCGCAGCGACTGACAAACGAACAACAACCTGTCGCAGCTTTTAGTCACTCGTCGATGTCGATGTTGCTAGCGACAGGCAAACGAACAAAAATATGTCGTTGTCTCTAGCGACAAGTAAACGAACAGGCCCATAATCACGTGAATGAAAAAATGCAACTGTAAACTATCTTGATTCACGTGAAGCCAACTTTTGTTGTTGTCATATCTATGAATGCTGAACTGTGATTTAGGTAGTTTTTGGAAGGCAATAAATTTTGTAGCAAAAATTTCCTTATGATTTTATACATTATCTCATTAAAAATTGTGATTCATTATTTTCTTATAGTTTTTGTATCTCTTAATGATTTGATTAAAAAAATTTTGCACATTTCGTAATTGCTTTTTTATATATATGAGAATTTTGTAATAAAGGCTCGCATTCTGTAATTGACTTTTTGTATGAGAATTTTGTAATAGAGATTACTACATTGAATGTTTACTAAATAAAGAAAGATGATATTACATTTTATTATTACTACACATTCGTGATATTACATTGACATTGTATATGTATTAATGTAAAAGTACATATCTGCATGAAATACGTTCACGTGAATGTGATATGTGCACAATTGTGATTCATGTGGATGAAATAATTGCAATAATAAAAGATCTTGATTCACATAATTCTGAATGGTGAAGATGTATTTCTAAGTGATGTTGATCCACATAAGAAAACCATGGGCACCGAAATTGAAATTATGGATTATGAAGTTCTAGTCGAGAATGAAGACTATTCACGTGAAGACCAACTGTGCACGTAAATGGTATATGTGAATGATAATGTTTTAAGAGTGAATAAAACTAATTCGTCTGCATGTAAAATTGGAGATGAGTGCATTGTTGATGAACACCAGAGACCCACTTGAATTTTCATATCACAGAGATTAAAAGTCGTATGAACAACATGCAAACAAAAACCACAAAAACTTAAAAGAAATCACAATGAAAAACGAAAGTAACTGAGCTTGAGTCGGATTCAGCGGCGGTCCTTCGAATTCGCTTATTCGTCTTCGCCGGAAAGTTGCTCTTCTCCAGATGAAGAGGAGAAAAATCGTCGGTCTCTCTTCGATCTTGCCTAAAATATAAACTAAAATTCGTATGAATAACATGCAAACATATACCACAAAAACTTAAAAGGAAATGACAATTGAAAAGGAAAACCAAACTAACTGGCCTTAAGTCCGATTCAGCGTCAGTCCCTCTAAATCACAGGTTTGTCATCGTCAGAAAACTGTTATTCTCCGGCTGAGGAAGAGAAAATTTGTTAATCCCTCTACAATTTACTAGCAAACGGAGGAGAAAAAAAGAAACTAAAGAGTGGAGTGTATTTTTTACCTAGTATAGAATTGTAGGTTTTTCCATTCCTAAATCCATTAAATTAAAGTTTTAATATTTTAAAAAATATATATTGATACAAAATGTTCAAATTATAAAAATATATTATTAGAATAATTATTCTAAACTAAATTAAAAGATATAATAGTAATTACAACAAGTGAAATTGATATCAAAAGCAAATTATTCCTAAAATATTGTGACATGATAGTATCTACGTAGCAAAAATTTTCATTTTGTTTTCCGAATGATAGTGTAGATCTAAACATATTTGATATCATCTACTTCATAAATCATAATATTAGAGGATATGACTCTGCGAGTCGGGGAAAAAAAACTTCTCTCTATTCTAAATTCTCTCTCTTTTCTCTCTCTGAAATTTTCATATCGGAGACACTAGAGCAGAAGAAGGGATAGTACGGAGGCCACCAAATCGCAGGTCGAGCCACAAACTTCCGCACCGCATCCCCCGGGCTCGTCGGTGAGTCACAACGCCGGCGAGCTCCTCATGCATCGACACCCGAAATAAATCTCAGCCATCTTCCTCTCCTCTTCTCCAGTTTACCGACACTTCATGCAGTGAGAAGAAGTTTCTCGGTAGAGCTAATCCGGCCGGCTAGCACGCGGCGAGTCAAGCATGGGGATCAGCACGACAAGGGAGACGGAACCTCGAGATGGGTCAGATCTGGTGAAAAACGGTGGTGGTGGTCTCGTTTTCTTGCCGGAGGCGCGGGGAATCGTCGCCGAAAAGTTGCGGGTCTTCTCATCGCCATCGGAAGCTTGGTCCTTCCCTACCCATCGGAAAACTACTCCGCCTTCCCAACACCGGTTGTGGCATCCGACCAGCCTTCCCCTCCTCTCTAATCGTCGTGTCGGTGGGTATAAGCGACGGTCCTGTGTCGTTTGTGCTTCGGAGTCACCGCGGGACCACCGGAGGTCCTGTTCCGGTGGGATTCGCAGTTCTGACGACGGCGGCGGCAACAACAAGGGATCCCTTTAGTTGCTAGGGTTTCTAGAGTCCTGGGCCTTTTGGACTCTAGTAAACTTAATCCGGAATTGGGTTTTAGATTGGATTTGGTTCTTTTTTTAATTTTGAGTTGTTAATGTATTGAGCTATATTTGTGACTACTAATATGCAATTTTAATAGAAAAACTTTTAACAAAAAAAAAAATATATTAGAGGATATGCATTTCAGAAAGAGATGATGCTCAAT
>OVAV01001540.1:0-13030 GCA_900406375.1 Iberis amara
ATATATATATATTTGTATTTTTGGTAATTTTGTTGAATTTTCGTAGTTTTAATTGAACTGGACTATATCTTTGATATTAGTCATTCAATAAATAATTTGTGCAGTTTCATAAATCCATAAATATTATAAAGCTTAAGACTATTTTTAAAGAATAGAAAGTTTGATTCAGTTTTTTGAATATGACTAATTTAATAATTTTCAGTCATTTAAATGTAGATTTTTCGATATTTTTATTTTTAATTTTAAAATATTTTGAATTTAATTTGTAGCTTAAATTTTTTGTTTATATTTTTCTATTTTTTATAAAAAAAATTATTTTTAAATTTTAAATGATGACATGGCAAGGTGTGTCATCATGCCACGTCATATTTTTTAGATGTAGCATTGATGACATAGCATGTTAATGCCTTGTCATCATGCCACATCAACAACCGTGTAGAAAATACCCAGTTTGAGGGTTTGTTTGCAAAAATTTATAGTTTGAAGGTTTGAAGTGTTAGAAAGTTATACTTTGGAAGTTAAATATGTGTTTTTCCTTATAAGTTTATGGTTAATGTGTGAATATTAACATATGTTTTATGAGAAACTCACAAATAACATATTTAACAACAACAAAAAAAACAACTATACATAAATTCTCTTAATACACTATAATTGAATAATATCGTCAATACAACTAACTAAACTTAGTGTAGATGCATGTACAAGTAAATATTCTATTATATGATAAAAGTATAACTATGAATAACTTCGTACAACTGAAAATTTAAGCACAACTATATAGAACTTGAACCAAATAGTTTCAATTTAAAATGATAAATTAATAGTGTTAGTTTATTTAAGTCCATTTCTTAATAACATTTGATATAAATTACTAAATTTACATAACCTACAAAATAAAACCATATAAAATTTGAGATGATCCATTACTTTACATCAACTACCATATACTTTTTTTTGTTAATACGTGAATATTAACATATGTGCTTTATGGAAAATGCACAAATAACTTATTTAACAAAAATTAATATATTGGACTTCTCTTAATACATTATTATTGCTAAATATCATCGGTGCAACTAATAGATGCATGTACAACTAGATATACTATTATACAACGAAAATACAACTATGAACAATTTTGTACAACTGAAAATCTGAGTACAACTATGTGTATTTTTGGCAGTTATATTTTATTATTTTGTGTAGAGGATAATTGTACCTAGTTAAACCTAGTTGTATATAAGATATTTCATTATTTTATATATATCTTTTTATAAAACTCATTTAAATTTAATAATTTAATACTACATACATTAAAATTAAATAATTCATTATCAATACTAGCTTCATTAAAAAAGTATGTCTGATATAATTTATTCATAGTTTTATTTTTGTCATATAATAGATCTTATGCCTCAAAAATACTAGTCACATCATATGTCTGATATAATTTATGGGCTAATTGCATATATATTCATCGATAGCTGGGTATTTGAGGATATATCCATTGGAGTGTATAATTATATTGTTGGAATAAATATAGCTAAGATATTTCGTCGATACCCTTTGTTTGCAGGATACACGCTGCTACCAATAAGTTGACTATCGAGGAGGTGTGGCAGATGACGTCAGGCAGAAATTACCAACTGTGCATGTCCTGTCTATCAATCGTTTCCTATCCTAACAAAATTAATTACGTTATTTGAAATTCCCCCAAAAATATCATTCGCCATTGCCAATGTTCTATATTACGCTTAGTAACTTAGCTCTTTGTCTGTAAAAACAAAAACAAATTTCGATGGATAGTATACCAAACTCTGTGCCGGTGAACGGGTTAAGAAGATTATCAATTGTATATGACACAATTAACTATTCCGGAAGTGAATCGTCTAACACATGTTCTTCGTATCACTCTGAATGAATCGTCTCTTGTTTCGTATCGTTCTGAGTTTCCGTTGAAGTTTTACGATAAAAATTGTAAAACTCATTCCTTTCGTATGATGACTTCCTACGACTCGCAAAAGAATCGTGAAATCGTTTCGTATTAACCAAGCGTGTAAACTTATAACGGTTAACTTGAACGCCAATTTCATCCCACTTACAACCTTTCTGCAAAGGTATCGATCGTATTGTTGCGCGAAAGTTCGTTTTCTCGACAAGAGTCGTAAAAATCTCCTAAACTAAAACACGATAACATCAAGAAGTAAAATGGAAGAAATCCAGAAAAGGAATATTTCCACAGAAGAATCCATCAAGAAAAGGAAGATTTCCACGGAGGAACGGAAGACGGAAAAAGGAAGACGGAGCAATCCTGAAGCCTATATAAGAAAAGCCAAGAGAAGGTTCAAGACAAGTTCTTTTCTCCACACGAAAACACTTAGAGCATTAGGGTTATTTTCCGAGTTTATTAGCGAGCTACGACTCAATTAGGTTATTAGTCCTAGGTTATCCGTACTACGAAATTAGCCAATAGCTCACGGAGCCGAGGCTTACCACCTCTTGTGAAACGCTCATACAATTCAGAATAAGAATTCTATTTTGCTCTCTTTCGTACTCTTTAATTCTCGTATTTTTAATGTCTTTTCGTACTCTTATCTTATTCGTGTTTGACTCACAAAAATCCAGGATCTCTGGAAAGTTAGAGTTTTCTCTGATTTTTCGTAACTAACAGAAATCGACAGTACAAATTTCGGTTCCCAAAGTTTGGCGCTAGAAGGAGGGGGCAAGTGATTTCTTTCACGTCAAACAACAAGTTCGGAAGCATGACTACTGAAATTCAAAACAACCAACCAGCTCGTGACGGTCTTCCACCGCACGAAAACGTTTAGCAAACTCTGCCGACAAGCATTGCCGCAGTCAACGCCGATGCAAACACTGCGGCATTCCAGGAGATTAAGAAGATGTTCTCGACTCTCGAAAAGAAGTCAGAAGAACAAGATAAACTGACGAACTCTCTTGTGAAACAGGTTGAAACCCTGACTGTAAAAACCAGAGCCATCTTCCCACGCGGAACAACCAAGCTTCGCGGAAGAAGACTTGATTTTGCGACTCCGCTCGACAGGACGCAAAACGCGCAAAAGGAGCAATCGGGACAAAAACCCGACGAGACAACTCGTGATGCTACGCTCAAAAACGCTAACGACCTTCCACCCCTCGACCAGGGAATGGAGGATAACGAAGCCGAACGAGTCAATCTGGAGCTCAGTGAATCGTCCAAAGAGTCAGACAACGATGCAGACGTGCATCCCAGAAGGATTAAAGACCGTTCAACTCGGCCGTAACCAAAGAAGTCACCAAAATCGTTGATTTCGCGGTAGTCGATCATCCCGCCAATTTACAACGTGATCGTCGGAACACCTTGGATAAATTCCATGAAGGCAGTTCTGTCGACTTACCACTTAGGCATCAAGTTCCCGACGCCCCACAGAGTATCCGCAATCTGGGGATGTCAGAAACAAGCAAGACTCTGCTTCTTAGCCGAGCATAAACTGAAACGGGTTACAACGATAGCAGTGATTCGACCCAAACGAACGAAGATAACTCAGGTGTCGACCGAGAACATTTCGGAAAAATCTTACAGCACTTCGGAAAAACGCGAACCAAATTCGTCAACTCCAGAAACGGCTGAACCTAAGGAAGGCGACCACACCTCCGAGCCCAACATCCCAGACCAAATGGCGCGAACAACGCCTGAAAATGTGGTCGACCTAACCGTATCCACCGCGGCCGAAACAGACGACACAACATCGCCAAACGAGTAATCTAACTCACGGCAACAAACTGAACTACGAGACGGCTTGATCGCAAGAAAAGTGCAGCTGTCCCCCTCTAAAAAAGGGGGGGGGAGTGGGTACGTATACGTATACTCGTATACTCCCATATTTCAAAATATCCGCATCCAATGTACTCGATATTTTTGAAACTTTTCTGCAATAAGAAAACTGTATTCTACCTTAACAATTTTTTGCATCCTCTTGTGATTTACACATATTCAATTACACTCAAAAACTTCTAAGT
Source organism: Iberis amara (assembly GCA_900406375.1). NCBI lineage: Eukaryota > Viridiplantae > Streptophyta > Magnoliopsida > Brassicales > Brassicaceae > Iberis > Iberis amara. Next base: position 4,021 of record OVAV01001540.1, read on the forward strand.
AACAGCAAAAATCATCGTACAACCCGGAAACAAGAATCACACGAAACTCCTCTTAACAAAAACTTGAACACTTTCCTCGCCCGCAAAAGCAAGCAATTTCTTTCGACAAATCACGAGAACATTTCTCGAACATATTCTAACACGCGAAACCTTCGAACGGAAAAAGAACTTTAAGAAAAAGCGAGACGTCGCGAAATTCTAAAAACAAACTTCCGAATTCGTATGAACACAGTCTACACAAACTTTGAAATCAAAACGAGAAAACACCCGCTCCTATATCAAAACCGTCGACTGGCCCCCGACGGACGAACTAGTCACCTAATCTTTAGTAAGATCGGTTCTCACACATTCGACACAAGGATAAAGAGGGCTACAAATACCAAAATTTTTGTCAGCACTTCCGAACGACTTAGAAATTGTCTTCGGAGAGATGCTCGGTTCCGGATCGATGCAAATCTATCGCAGATTCCAAGATCAAAATGGAATCAGGATGAAATTGTAAACAGGATACGTAAGCCGGAATAGTAACCGCACCCCTTAAAACCGAGATTAAACCTAGGTCTTTCCCTAAACCCATCACACTAGTCTCTAACATCTCTAGACATAGTATCGAACGTCGGTACGAGATCCCTAAACTTGTCTCGTCGCTCATACACGAAAATCCGTGTAACTCAGAGATTAGATTCTCCGAAAAATCCGCAACTATAACGGATAAGCTAAACATAGCGACAAATCAGAAAACAGAATACGAACTGAGTACTCGTAATTTTGTTTTCACTAAGCAATACATTCATATACATGTGAATTACAAAGAGCCGCCAAGCAGCAAGTTTTTAATGCCATACTCGGGAATCCTACTAAAACGGCCACACTTGGCCAAAGTCGCAACATGGAGCACACTCCCTCACACGAAGCCATACTCAATGCTGATCGGGATCATAATCACCGGAACACGAGGCGCCAAACCGTCTTGGGTTCTGATCCACCGCTTCCTCTTCAACATGCGCCGCGATGTCGATATCCTCTGAATAAGGAGAAACAGGGATCATCATCCAACACTCTCGAACCTCCGCCTCAATCGGAGCAATCAAGGATGTCGCATCCTCGTACTTATTCAGAAATCCGGACAAAGAACTCGTCTCGACGTTGTATCGAAAGTCAGGTTGCGTGCTCCGATAGAAAGCGCCCACGGAGCCGTGGCACTCACGCCAATCCCCGATGACCTGATGTGTTTCCTCCAGCCGAGCAAAGCAACTCTCGAAACGGGTCGAACGATCTGCCACGATCGAAGCAAATTCATGCTTACCCTGTATGGCCGCGCGACAAATTTCGGACGCCTGCCTCCGCATCATCTCCTCCATCTTTCCCTTCAAATGGGAATTTTCTTCCTCGAGCCTATCAGCTTTGAACTGGGCCGTGCGCATCCCACGCTCACGCGTCTTAAGAGCCTCTTGCATCACACGGAGACTCTGTCAGAATACCCACGAAAGGTTAGCAGAGGCACTCGTAAAATTAAAATCATACACAAATCAGAACTAACCCCCATCATCAGACGCGAAGCCTCAACTCTTTCCGTGGAAGGGGGAGTCGGCGGGCGAATGGAAAAGTCAAAAAAATCGGTTCCGAACGATGGTATCTGACTCAGATCGCCGGAATTGTCCAGATGAACCTCGGGAAATGATTATTCTCCAACTTGAGCAGAGGTGCCGACGCCAAAAGTAGCACCCTCGTTTCTCGGGGATCTCTCCCTATCCCTTACGGGAGGCATCTCGTACGGAGTATAGCCTTCCATCACAGGTTCAATCTCAGCCTCGACGGTTTTAGGACAGGTTCGAGCGTTGTGATAAGCAACTGTGTTCCGAACTCGCTCCAGCGAAAAGTGACCTCAGTGAAGCGGACCACCCCTAAGGATATCTCGGACAACAAGCGAATCCTCAGGGAACGGCGGAAGGGGATCGACAGCTGCACAAAATAGAAAACACTAATTAGATATTGGTACGTCATAAGCAACCCAAATATCCGACCGCAGTACCCTGCAGACCCCATCTCCGTTTAAAATGAAAGATGTAACTCTCTTCAATGGAAGCGCCATCAAGCTGAACGAAAAAATAGCGCTTCTTCCAATCATGGTGATGGGATTTGTACGATTGAATGATTTTCATAAATTTTTGCGGTACCAAATAGTAATGAAGCGAACTATTCGGACACCTAGGATTAAGGAACGCCGTCAGATAGTCAACATCTAAATTCATCCCTCGCTCGTACGCTAAAACCAGAATGTCGACGAGATGTTAAAGACCATGCGGCATAATCTGGCTGATCGATAGGCCATATCAATTCAAAAATTCGATTATAACCCCCGGGATGGGAAACCATAATCAACAATATAATAGATGCGCCTCGTAGCAAGTAAACCATCAACGAAGCGGGTTGCAAGCATCCTCCCCACGCCTCGGAAGGCGAAACACTACATTATCCGGAACTTGGCAGAACTCTCGGATAATATCCATAAAGGAGTCCCGACAATCGCTCGGACTATCGGCATTACTGCCAAACTTAGGTCTCTTCGGTCAACTGAACGACTCAAAAACTCGACCTTCGACATCATATCAACACCCTGAACCCGCAAGCTATCAGGATCAAAGATCGATGGTAGCACATTCATGGCAATCCCCGAGTCCGAATTCATGACAAAAATGATAAAAGCAGTAAAAGATTGGAGAGAATGAGAAATTTCTACCTTGGAGAGTTTCTTGAAAAGTGAAGAATGAAGCTTGAAAGGTAACTCTTCAAATTTATAGAAAATTTTTACTATTCATCTTTGGACTTTTGAACCATTAATTACACCTAACTCGCCAAACTTGCCTAACTCAACACCACGCAAGAACATTTCAACGATTCTTGCGGGCTGGGGGGCTAACTGTTGGGGTCAAAAACGGTCACGATGAAATTAATGTTCAAAAAACGCTGGCATACGCATCGATCCCGACCAGCGGAACAAACCAGCCAAATTTGCAATATTCTCAAAAGATCGCAAACGATACGTTTAGGAAGAATCGAGCAGCAATCGTAAAATCGCTAAGCAATCATCTCTGCACTCTTTTGTCCTTAGTCGAGAATGGTTTTTTCCCGTTGGGTTTTTTCTATCACTAAGATTTTAACGAGGCAAGATGGTCCGCTTACACTGAACAAACTTCCGACAAAAACGAAAGATCCCGACGAATACGTAATCTCTAGACAAACGCTCTAGTCTCGAATATCGCTTACGAAAAGCACGAACCTTGCTCAAATACGAACAATCGAGACGTTTTCGGAGATACGTTCATCTCGCCTAGTGGACATACGTTTTCGGACATACGTTCATCCCACAGTAACCCTAAACCTTGAACCCTACAAACTGAAAACTAAATCCTAAAACTAGAAACGAAACCCTATACCCTAAACCCGAAAAATGATACCTTAAACACTAACAAGTAGAAATTAAAACCTATAAATTTGAAAATAAACCATTACAAACGATAACAAAACCATAAAAATGTTAGAGTTTTCCGACCATAGTTTCGGTAAACCGTAAAAAAATTGAATTATTTCAAAACCTCGAGAAAGTGAATATACAAACTCCCAAAGGCAGTATGTTAACTATCACGAAAATTATATATGAGACCCTAACACAACATACCATAAACCTTGTAAAATAAACCCTAAAACTTGAGAACTGAACCATAAAATAAGAAAGTAAACCCTTAGAATATAAAACTAAACCCTAAACTTGGAAACTAAACCTTAAACCTTGTAAAGTAAACCCTAAAAATAAATAAATAAACCCTAAAACTTGAGAACTAATAAAATAAGAAAGTAAACCCTAAAAATATGAAACTAAACCCTAAACTTGGGTTTTAAACCCTAAACCTTGTAAATTAAACCCTAAAAATAAATAAGTAAACCCAGTGACGACCCAGAAAAAATATTAGGTGGGTCAAAATATAAAATTTACAAATATATAATTAAAAATTAAAATTTTGAATATTGTATTTGAAATTAAGGGTGTCACTAATGAAAATTTAACATTAAAATTACTAAATTTTAACAAAATATCAATATAACAATAAATTGTATAATAATGTTGGGTAGGTCACTTGACCCACCCACTCCCTTACGAGGACCGCCTTTGAGTAAACCCTATACTTGGAAACTAAACCCTAAAATTTGGAAAGTAAACCCTAAACTTGGAAACTAAACCCTAAAATTTGGAAAGTAGACCCTTAACTTGGAAACTAAACCCTAACAAAAGGAAAGTAAACCATAAAATTTCTAAAATAAACACTAAAACTTGAGAAGTAAACACTAAAACTTGAAAAGTAAACCCTAATACTTGGAAGTAAACCTTAATATTGGAAGCAAACCCTAGTATTTGGAAATTAAACCCTTAAAGTTCAAAACTTAACCATTAAAATTGAAAACTAAATCGTAAAACTTATAAAAAAAACCTGTAAGACTTAGAAAATATTATGGGAAGAGTTCGAACCGAACCCTATCATCTACCTTTTACTGTTATTGGAGTAAAATTAATATATTGACTACCAGGATCAGAACGACAAGTACGAGGGATATATGACCTAAACCCTAATAGACTGAAATCTAAAATTTCTTCAAATGTTTTTGCAGATGAGTAGTCAAGACATAGTGAAAGTTGTGGTGGGAAGATGGGCCAAATCACAAACAGGAAAATGGTCCTTCACACCTTCAGCGAATCAGGAGACCAAAGAAACACGAGTATACATTGGCATGTCATATTCGGAACTAGTCAATCTCGTTGCTCGGACTATTGATTTTTGAGGGTCATTTATAAATATGACAATGTCGTACGAGTATCTCGAGTGGATGTTGGTTGGGGAAGGCTCTTAAGTAGAACCACAATACATCAAAAAAGAGCATGATGTTCAGATGTTTGTGCAGATGCGTAGAGAAATCGAGGAGGTAGATCTGTTTGTCACAATAAAGCCAGAAGAATCTGATAATTGTTATCGTAATTATTATTTGTGGGAGCGAATCCCAAACTACGAAAGGTCTGCAAACGAGGATGACTCAACTAGCGAGGATGAGTATAACGAGACAAGTAGCTTGTACTTTCATAATTTTGCATTGGAAGCCTCGGAGGGAGGAGAGGCAAATTACACTTCTGAGCCACTGACACCTAACGAGTATGCCAACAGTTCAAACGAATCAGAGATAGTTGTTTGTCAACCCGTAGGAAATGAGGGTGTATTGACTACCGTTGATTGTGGTTTCACTACTCCTGGGTTAAGGCCATCAGGACGCACAATTGTTAATGGAATCGATGACAGAGGGAAGTGACCACTTTATCCAGAGTATGAAAGTTTAAATCTCGATATGAAAAGCTTACATGTTCAGCAAGAGATGGTCGGGACAAGCAATGATGTTCCACAAAAGCAATTATGATTAAAAGACGGTATAACTCGGTAGCAAGAAGAATTTTTCAAACGTCATCTGAGTCAAGCGAAAATATATCGGAAGATGAAAGCGAGGACCGTTTCCATCGGACGGTTCCCCAATGGGTGGAGGAGGATGAGTTACTATGAACGTGTTTTTCCCTGATTTAAATTACCCCGCATTGTTCAGCCGTGATGCTCCTCCAATTTTCAACGATCTACGTATTGAAGGTAAATTTTGTTTTTAACAGGGTATACGGTGTATCTGGAATGTTAGATGGACTAAGTACTATTTGTTGTTGAATCCAAGAATTCATATATACTTTTATTCAATGCCTGGCAGGAGTTGGTGGAGCCCTTTTTGACATCGATTATGAGGGAAACAAACTTCTTATTGGCAGGGTGTTAAAAAAAAGTGGATTGCAAGAGTAAGATTGCAATCAATGCTATTAACAGAAATTGTAACTTTAAAACAACAAGGTCTGCACCTAATTTCAAGGTTTTAAAATGCACCTCAAACATTTGCCAATGGCGCATCGACGCGGCGAAAGTGGACAGCTCTGAAAATTTCCAAATAAGATAAGCGACATTGGATCATTGTTGTCCAGTAGACGACCGAAGACACTATCATAAGTTGTTAACAACACAAGTGATCGCAGAACTTGTTGCAAAGCATTATTTAGGCATAAAGTAGGTTCTAAATCCCTCTGGATTGAAAAAATAATGCTAGATGAATTTCATGTAAATAATTCATACTGGAAAGCTTGGAGAGCTCGAGAGTTTGTTATCGACAGGTCATTAGGCTCAGTAGCTGAAAGCTATGCAATATTTCCAAATTACATGGCGTTATTGGAGCATATGAACGAAGGTAGTAGATCTTATATGGAATATATGGTGGAAACTGATGGGTCAAGACGTTTCAAGTACAATTTTATTGCACTTGGAACGTGTGTGAAGGGATATTCTTATCTCAGAAAGGTGGTTGTTGTATACGAAACCTCTTTAAAGGCTAGGTATGGTGGTACTCTACTAACTTCAGTTGGTCAGGATGCGAATTTTCAGGTCTTTCCTTTAGCCTATGTTATCGTTGAGAGCGAGAACGATGAATCTTCGAAGTGGGTTTTTCAAAGATTGAAAACGTTTGTATATGATTCATCCGATTTGGATATTGTATATGACAGGAATGCAAGCATATACGCCGGGCTTAAGAAGGTATTGATAACATATCCTTTGAAAATGAGAGTAGTTGATATACTAAGCTGGATAGATGGTCTACTTTACTAAATTGAACGTTTTTCCTTTCTAGGTGTACACGAGGGCAAGACATGCGTGCTGTGTTGTACATTTGTATCGCAATGTACATGCAAATTTTAATCCTAAAAATCTTAGTTATCTAATGATGCAAGCTGCCAGATCATTCTTAATCAATGATTTCAACAACAGATTTCTCAAAATACAGAATACAAACCCACTTTGCGCTGCCTACCGACTCGATATCGGTATACCATATACTGAATAATTTAATTCTTCGACTATTATAAGTATTGTAACTTACATGTCAATTTTTATTGGTTTCCCTCATTGGACACGATCTCGTTTTAAAGGAAAACGATATAACATTATGGACTCTAACATCGCAGAGTCTTGGAATAACGTCTTGAAGGAAGCTAGAGAGTACCGTTGGTGACTATGTTGGAATACATAAGGAGTCAAATCATGACTTGGTTTGCTATTAGGCGTGAGAGAGTTAAGGCAAATGATGATGACGAATGCCAAACACCACAAGTAGTGAAAACCAACTTTAAAGCAGGAATGGAAATGCTAGTGAAAGCAATATGTCCAATAGAGTACGAAGTTTCAACCAAAAAAGGTGGTTGTTATTTGGTTTTTGACGATGGCACCTGTAGCTGCAAGGAGTTTCAAATTATTGAAATTTTGTGCTCACATGCACTTGCAGATGCGTTGCGTTTAGATTTTCCAATTGAACCAATGGTTATTAGCGAGTATTAAAATGGTGCGTGGGCTTCTACTTATGCGGAAAACATATATCCAATCCCTTCCGTTGGAGGCGATGCATTAATTGGATCTTCTTCGAATGCATGTAATGTTTTAATGCCACCAAGGGTCAGGAGGCCTTTTGGTAGGCCGAAGAAAGTCATAATTTTATCTCGAGGGGAGCATAGGATAAGTTTGTAGTTACCGCACAACTTTATCTCCAAATATTATATGGTTAATTGTATGAAATTGTTTGCTTTCCTTTTGCAAGTGTGTTGAAAAGATGTGTTGCAGCCGTTGTCATGGAAGAAGACATAATAAGGCAAGTTGTCACAATGCCATATAGGCGGTAATAATGTTGGGTGTGGTGATGAAGGAAGTATTTGACGTCTTCGGGATAGATGTTGAAGTGTGGTCGAATTAGTCGGTTTATTGGTTTCATTAGTCGGTATAATATGTGTTTGATGTTTTTTTTGGTAAATTCAACTCAGGCTTCGTGCCTTCTTAGGCTACTATATAAAGTTTATTCAAGGGCGCAAGCCTTGAATAATTATTTTGGTTGTAAATTTTAAAGATTATAACGGTACTCGAAGTAGGCATAATATTAGTCAATCGGAACGAAAAGAAATTAGACTTTGTAGTTGTTTGAAACTGAAACAGTGAAGTGAAGACAATAATGTGAATGTTTAGACATAACTAAAGAAAGAACGAGTTAAGTTTAGAGTAATGCTTTCAAGTTCAGTTCAGAGGAAACCTTATAGGTGGAGATGGATGCTTAACAAGTACATTGAACACTTCATTCCCATAGTTCATTGATGCTACCTTGAGATATTGTGTTCCTAGCAAAGAACATTCATCTATGTGGTCCGAGAATGTTGTTCCATTAACACGATAGTTGTTACACCAGCCAGAGCTAAACACACAGGAAACAATTATTTTGCGTAAGTACATAAGTTATTAGAAGTTAATTGGAAAACTAAAAAAGGTAAATACCTTCCTCTTCGACAAGTAGTTCAAAATCATTCTGGTAAACCTCAAAGGAGTCCAAACTAATTTCTCTACATTGAGGCGCAACTCCATTCCGTTTTATGAAGAAAGGCAAGAGTGTTGACATAAACTTTTGTTCGTGTTGCAGTTGCTCTTCAGAAAGTTTGTTCTGGTTACATTCTAAAACTTCTATTGACCGTTGATTGAAGTCAATAGCCAGTCCAAGCCAGTGTACACTATGAATGAGGATAGCGCAGTAGATCCTATCGGTGGAGGAAAACCAACTCATAGGCTTCGAGATAGGCATTGTAGAAGTTGTTGAGAACCGAAACTTTTCTTTGTCAACGGTGTGTTGAAAAGATGTCCAAAGATGATGCATCTCAAGTACCCAACTCGTAGGGACGAAATCAAAACTGTAATTGGGGATCTGGTGTAACACCCCCGAACCGGACTAGGAATTAGGAGTTAGACCTAGACGGTCCAGAAGCGTTACGTGGATGATCGTAGTTGGCCAGCCGAGGATTCAGGGAAAGACCCGTTCACCCAAACCGTCCAACAACGAACACCCATCCCGCCCA
>OVAV01001541.1:0-13030 GCA_900406375.1 Iberis amara
CGGGTTAAATGGAGCGGGTTAACCCGCATTGACACCCCTAACTGAGAGTCTATTTTGAGAACGGCGAGCTCTTGTAATAGCATGAAAATAGCCCGTATTTATGTCGCCGCTTTGGAGCCAATTAAGGCGACTCTTTTGTTTCCAAAAGGATTCTTCAAGAGCAAAGGCCTTTTCTAAGGAAGCTGTGAGATGAGTAATGAGTTCTGTATTGGGTATATCCTCATATAGAGCTACTTCCAAATCTGCTTGAGTTTGTTGAATTATAGCTTGAGCATCCATTTTTGACTTTTTGACCATCGGATAAGCTCATGTCTGCATCTTGCTATACGTGTGGTAAGAGGTGCTTTGGGATCTAGCTGCCATGTTTTTTGAATAAGATCTGCAACAAAAGCATTGTGGCTTAGTCTATTATCATAGCAAAATATTCCTTTTCATTTAATACGAGAGTCATCAATAGATGTAATCAATGGACGATGGTCGGAGTCCTCGTAACGTAGGTACTCCGCCTTACTAGAAGGAAATTGTTCGAACCACGAAGAATTACCCAAAGAGCGGTCGAGACGGGCCCGAATGAAGTGATCATAACGTGTTCCTCTCCAAGAAAACGGATTGCCCGTAAATTTAACGTTGTAAAGACTATTAGAGCTAATAAAAGTTCTGAAATCAACAAAGGTACCAAGTCTTCTGAGCGGGCCACCACGCTTTTCTTGATTGTCTGTAATTTCATTGAAATCTCCCGTAAGGAGCCATGCTTCGGTCCTAAGTGATGCAAAGGATGAGATCGTGTTCCACACGAGCTTTCGATCATCACGAGCCGGAGCACCATACACAAAAGTGATGAAAAAGATCTTGCCTCTGAACTTTAATTTACAATCTATGAAGTTTGGTGATGATCTCAAAATATCCAAACTTATATCTTCCTTCCATAACAAGATAAGTCCTCCACTTGTGCCAACAGGAGAGACTATGAAATTATGTCCATATCTCATAAACTTCGTTTTCTCCAGAACTGTTTGATCGCTATTCTTGGTTTCCATTAGAAAGAGAACATCCGGAAAGAAACCTTGGTAAAATTCCCGGAGTCTTCTAACCGTCAAGGGGTTGCAGAGCCCTTGACAGTTCCAAACCGTAACAGCTAAGGAAGAGGATTTGGTGGACTCCGAAAATCCACCTTTTTCCTGACTATAGCAGAAACAATAGCATTCACCATAGGGGCAGCCTGAGAATTCAGAGGTTGAGTCTCTTGAGGACAATCCTTTTCACCTCCTTTCTTACTAGGAGATCCTCGAGAGTATGTGACGTTACGTTTTCTGGAACTAGCTCCTTGAAGAGCTTTCCTGGGGGTTTTTGGTTTTGGTGCTACTTTTGTGGTGTTCTTTGTAGCTCTTTTTCGAGGATTTGCTTTAGTACCAGCATCTAATATTGGGATGGAAACAGTAACTTTATCCACTCTAGGTCCCAATCTGTCTGAGATATGAGTATTATGTGATCTAGTTTCCAAGCTGCTTGACTGTAACCGGCCAGATTCATGGATTGAGGCTGGTGGGCTTCTTTGTAGATGGGTTGAGCCTATAACTCTTCTGGATGATAGGCGTGAAGGAGCAAAAATTGAAACCTAGTGTTGAGTCATATTGGATCTCTATATCTTGGAGTTTTCCAGAATTGTTACTGATAGGAGATATTGTGGAGATGGGGTTATTTTGAATAACGAGATTGGTTCTTTCAAGAGCTGGTCTTCGGGATTTTTGTGTACCAGAGTCGGTCATTATTTCCTTGCCGGGTCTTTTGCCTAAGTAAGGTTGTTCTAAATCCCTGCAGTCTTTGGCTTGAGTATTGGTATGAGGATTAGATGATGGTCGAGATTCAACTTGAAAATCTTTGAATCCTCCTCCATTAGCCAGAGCAGGGGGAGATACACCAGAAGCATCTCTATGAGATTCATCATGATTGACATGAAAATTAGATCCATAATCTGTGGAACCTCTGTAAGACGAATCTTCATAAGGGAGTTTAGGTCTGTAGTAAGACCTATGATGATGTCTATCCAATCTGTCACGAGATTGAGAATAGTGGGATTTTCCCCTTCCATCTCTGTTAATGTTTCTGAAATTTGGGGCATTAACTTTAAGAGAATCATGTCTAGAGTGATCGCGAGAAGCCCTCCGAAAAGCTAGCTTTCGTTTATCCTCCTCGAGACGTGATAGAGTTTTTTGTTGTGATATTCTCAACGGTCGAGAAGAGCTTGAAGAAGGTGTCGGGTGTGGACAGTCGCGTTCATCATGAGATAGCCGGAGACAATTAAAGCAGTGCTTCTCTTACTTCTCATATTCCAATTCCACAGTGGTAACCTCACCAGAAGGTAGTTGGATGCTCATAGACATTACTAAAGGTTGTAGGCCATTGACTTGAACACGAACGCGAGCATGGTCTACTATTTTGTCATCAAGATGGCCTAAATCCCTACCAATTGTGCTGATCGTTTGGTCATTCCAGTAGTGGATAGGAATACCGTGAATCTTGATCCAGAATGGTATACTTGCTGGAAATTGATCTGAGATAATTGGTTCCCATCGCTGGAGTATAAACATCCAGTGTTTAAAGTGGAACGGTGCCTTGCTAAGAACTGACTGTAAATCAGCTTCGTTTTCAAATCGGAATTGGAATTTCTCAGGTCCAAGATCACTCCCAATGACATGAGATTGAATGTTCCAGAGCTTTATCATGTACTCCACTAGGTTCTTGGGGTGTTGAATGCGAGGATTAGTAACCCGACCAATTAAAGTTAGCTTGTTGGCTTCGATGAGGCCTGAATTATCACACTGAGGTATTATAAGGGGTGAGCGTCTGCCTGATTGATTACTGGGTTGAGGCCATTTTTGTTTATCTGCTCGAGAGTATCTGTGAGTCATCTTCAGACTAGGAGAGATGAAATCTTCTTAATCAGTGAAGGAATCGAGATGAAGTCTACAATAACAGCAGAAAGGGATAAACAGACGTTAATAAAGCTAAGGAGATGAGAGGGATAAGATAACCCGAAGCAAACACTAAGATGAACGAGATTGGTACTCTAAAATGATGAGAACTGATAAACAGTTAGGTGGAGATATGGTAGGTAGGAAACAATTCAAATAGATCTAAAGAGACTTAAATGAATAGTTCAGAAATCTTATAACTGAAGAGAGAGGATAGAACCATAAGGTATAAAACTCTAAAGCAGAGTATAAGAGACAGAGAGATCTCTAAGGACTTCCTTCCATTGCCTTCTAAAACACTATTATAAGTATAACTGGAACCATTGCTAGTAAAACATGGGGAGAAGGAGAAATCTTCACAAAAGGTAGACTGCAGTGAAGAAGACCCACAAAACAAGAAATGGAAATGCCTGAGATTCAGGTAGAGTTGAGCAGTATCTTACCACAATGAAGAGCAGGGTCGGAGGTTGGTACGAGAGGAGGTAACAGGATGGCCGGTGAGAGAGCTCCAGTGAGTCAGAGGAAAAGTTACCAAACAAGGTAAAAGAAATCTATATGGGGAAAGAATTCAAAAAGTCAAGACCCTACTTAGTAGCTAAGCAGAGAGTCAGGGGTTAATTTGAGGAATAAAGCAAAGTCGTGCATAACCAAAGGGGAAAGAGTAGCAGGTGGTTAGAAAGCTCATTGGGAGATGTACCCGAGAGAGTTTTCTATGTCTTCAAAGTGTATACACATAATAGACATTATTCAGTGAAATCATGCTATCATTTAGCTGCCAAATTGTCTGCAAACACAAATATTTTAACTACTAATTCTATTGCTCGCCACTGTCAGCAACATATATGGAAATTAAATATTATGCCAAGAATACAAAATTTTCTCTGGCGAGTATGTACAAGAACTATTGCAAACAAATATGAGTTATCTCGCAAAAAAAAATAATGACCGATGCAAGAGATGTTCTCAAACAGAAACTTTAAATCATATGTTTTTTACGTGTCCTAGCTTATCTGAACTATGGAGCTTCACGACTATCCCAACATTGAATTATTTGATTCTACCATCAATTTTCAAACCAAATTCATGCATCTTTTGGAGTTTTATAATAATAGTAGCTCATTAGTTACATAAATAACTATTGGTTCTTATTATGGGAGATATGGAAGACTCGAAATCTAGAATTATATCAAGATATGATTTTGTGACCGAGATTATTGATTTAAAAGGCAAGATCAGAGGCCGATGATTGACATTAAGCAAATTCCAAGATGACAACTAGAAGTGAAACTCAATTACATTTAAGATGGAAAAATCCACAAGTTCATTGGATGAAATGCAATTATGATGCATCATTTATAAATAAAGATAAATCATCATATGCAAGGTAGATTCTTAAAGATTCAAATGGAACTTATTGTAAAGCAGGATAAGTAACTGGTAGGATTGTATAATCGCCTTTGGAGCTGAATTTCAAGGATTTCTATTTGCAATGCAACATGCGTGGAGCTTGAGATATAAAAAACTCTATTTTGAAGGAGATGATTAGACTTCGGTCAACATATTAAATGGCCAAACATAAGTGTTTCAACTTAGTAATTGGATCAGAGAAGTCTATACATGGTAAAAGAAGTTTGAAGAACTTAACTTTTCATGGATCCCTTGCAACTTAAATCGAGCAACACACACACTTGCTAAATCACAGTGTTCAAATGATTATTTGTTTGTTTCACACACTATGTATCATATTGTATTATTGATACACTACACGAAGATGATGTAAACTCTTATTACAATTAATGCAATATATCGAGTTAAAAAAGGTTGATGGTAAGAAAAAATGTGATACAGAGTAAAGAAAATGTATAATTATGAAACGTGTAATTATGTAAGAAAACAAGGATATAATTAAAAGAAAAAAAAATTCTTAAAAAACACATCAATAGCAAAATGCCTTTATTTTGTAATAAGGAAACAAATCTACAAAAATAAAAATATATCTTTTATTTTCTGGTGTAGAAAAAGTTCCTAGTCTCAAAAGTAGCAAGGGGAAAAGAAAACTCTGAAGAGCTAATAGAAATCTTTCAACAAACCGGTAAAAATAGAGAACAAGCCCAAGAGATTGGGTAGATATAGACCATAAGTGTCAATTGAATACTTATTAGGCCGTAATGGGCTTTTGTTATGGGTAGGCGGTTGGTGCAATAGACTAGTATTGATATAATATATTCCAGTCACTTTTCAATCATTTTCAATTTGTATGATTAATTCATGATGACCACGACCGCCACTTCAATCACTAATCTTTTTCTTCAAATAAAAGAAAAATCGGAGAAAAAAGTATAAAATTGTCCAAGACAAAAACGCTAAACGCGAAACGTTATTCGTGGAAACGTGAGGTGAAACGATTGCGTCAGTTTAGTACGTAGAGTAGAAACAAATATCGATACAGCTGGGCTTCTGGGTCCCACTGACCCTACCTTTTTACTCCGTCGATGTAGAATGTGGTCCGCTTCCTAATTATTTTATTCCGTAAAAGTGAATTTATTTTATTTTTTATTTATTTTAAAAGAATATTTTTTGAATGTTTGTTCGCTGGATATCTTATTTGTCTTTTAATATTAACAGGTATAAAAATTTTCAATTTGGTTTCTAAGTATTTCATTGTACCAGACTACCAGTTAAAACAATAACAGTTAATTGAATAAATTTGGTTGAACAGAATAAAAAAATGTAGAATAGCATAATTTCCTTGGTTTTAGCATAATTTGATTTCGATTCAACCTTGGCCTCATAAAAATTTATTATTTTATTTTTTTTTTTTTCCACAACAAACGATTCAAAATAACATAATAGTATCACGATACAAAATAGACCCCGGCATACCGAGCTTAAAAAAACGGGAACAACAACAACCAAAACAACCCGGAAGGCACAAAAAGGAGGAGAAACCGGCAGGAACCGAAGCTGAGAAAGGCTCAAGCTAGAAGAAACGACTTTGAATAAACAGTCCGAGAAAACTAGAAAGCCAAATCCTATTCCAAATCAAGAACTACCTCGCTAAAAGAAGAACTAGGAACCCCTAACCCGGACGAAACACCTTTCTAAGAAATGCTATAGAAACTAAGACCGAGGGTCGGGAAGATCAATCTAAAGAGCCGAAGCAAAATCAGAGACTAAACGAACAACCAAGGAACTTAGACCAACACTGCACAAAGGAAGGGTCGCTAAAACCGCGGCAGGCTTGAAGGAAGCCGAAGAGCCGAAACGGGGAAACCAAACTAAAGAAGAGATCACGGGCTAAACCATAAAGTAGAGACAAGGAAGGCAAAGACTAAGCGGAAACCTATCTAAACGAAGAAAGGAACAGCCCGAACCCGCTTAGGAAACCAAAAGCCAGACTAGAACCGAGACCTGCCGAGACTACCTCACAGAAACCTACCGAGAAGACCGAACCTAAAGCCACCAGTACTAAACCGAGAAGACACAAACACCACCTAGACTTAAAAACTTAAAAAGATCCAAAAACAGAACCACCTCAGCCTAAAGGATACCGACTCAAACACCACCAAGCCTAGGAGCCTGAACTTTCGAGCACACCGGAAGGGAGAGCAACTAAGAGGACTAACTAAACAGCTAGCAGATGAAAAGAAAGAACCCACAAAAAGCTTACCCTTGAGACGAGACGGAGAACCCGGATCGACAAAGCCACCGGCCTAACTGCGGAAACGGCCATAAGAGAGACCGCCGCCGGCGGACACCAAAACAGAGAGGGCTCAAGAGCCAACCCTCTGTCCACCTAGATCTGCGCCACAGAGAAGGTGATGTGCGGCTTCGAGGCAGAGGATGAATGATTCGGCGAACGCAGCACTGAGGTGGAGCTCCGCCGCCGCTGGATCCGCGACGACGGAGTTGAAGACAGGGCGAGTGCGAGGAAGACGAAGGAAGCCCGAGGAGATGACTCTGCCTCTCTCCTTGCCGTCGGTAAAGCTTCTGGCGGTGGATCCAGATGTTTCGCCGAAAGCAGAGAGATTTAGAGAGATTAGGGTTTTGACATGCTTCTTCTTTTTTTAAAAAAAATTTATTATTTTATAAACTATATATTTTTTTAACGGCATTATTTTATAAACTAACATATACGTGTGAAATGACATAATTCTTTGTATTTGAAATAATTAGTTGATGATTCCTATAAAATTATGTGATTGATGGGGAAAAAGTGAAGTCTTTACGTTTTTGATTTCCATTTTCATTTTTTTAGTCAAGTGAAAATTTTTCAGTCAAGTCAAGTAAATAAGTAGAAAGTAATTAAAAACCCATTCAAAGAAAAAAAGAACATGCCGAAAAAGAAAAACAGAGACTTGCGGAGTAAAAAAAAAGAGAAGGCAGAGACAAGAAGAGTGGTGAGTGTTCGTCTCTCAAGACTTGCGGCGGCTGAAACTGCGTTTCACGGCGGTTTTAGTTTTTTTTCTTTCATTTCCTTCTTTGTAAAAAAAAAAAAAAAAAAGGAAACCCCTTTGGTTGTAATTAAAANGTAATTACAAACTGGCGAAGTGACCCACTTGCTTTATCTCTTGTCTTGAAAGGTTCTATTTTTATTCTTCTTAAACAATGGGTTTGGTGGTTGGATGAGCTTTAAACCTCTGTAAATGTCAATTCTCCAACGGAAGTAACTAGTTCTGATTTGTTGTTGTTTCTCGTTAAGTAAATTTACAGTGATGGGTTTTGTTTCTTCGTAAGTCTAAAGAGAGAGAGAGAGAGAGATGTCTGCGCGATGTCACTTTCTGTCGGCATTGTCTGCGTTCCGACACAAGACTTGATTTCATCTTCTTCTTCTTCTTCTTCTTTCCTTTACCTTCTTCGAGTTCTAGAAACTGCGGCGGAGATTTGATGTTTCAAGGCTCTTGCCCCTTTCCGTTTTCACACTGATCTTCTTGGTTTTCCTTTAGATTTTAATTTTGGGGTTTGATTAAAAGTGGTAAGCCCAAGCTTGATTCTTGAATCTGGCGATTAAGGAAAAATGTGGGGAATCACGCCTTCGATTTTGTGATATTGATTCGTGGAGATTTCGTGAAGATCTGTTAAGGTTTTTAATGAAGCTTTCTTCTCCCTCTTTTAACATTCTTATTTACTGCATGTTTGTTGATTGATTGATTCAAAACAATCTATTCATTTTTTTAGTTTTTAATTTTAATTTTTAACCTCTCAACAAAACATAAAGATGTATGTATACGAGTATATCCACACAAGCTTAATTTGCTTTTATAGTTTTGTCTTTCCTTCTGATTCTTCGCCGACATTCAGGGTAATCGCATGGTAGTAGTAGCTAGGAGCATCGCTGAGAAGAGAGAGAGGAGATGTCAGCAATTGTTGCAGTAGCCATTGGAGGTGCTGTTGGAGCTTTTGCATTTATTTCTCTATTGGTTTTTCTCTTATGGTTTTGCATCTTTCGTCGCAAGAATGTATCAAGAACCTCTGAGACTGGTTCCTCTGATCCATCTACTCAAGGTACCCCCATCATTAAAAATCAATTTCCCACTCTCTCTCTCTCTCTCTCTTGACTTTCTTGGATTTGTTTTCAGAAGGAAGGAATGTTGCAATTGAGTTATCAATGAGAGAAGCTAGAAGGTTTGAAATGGAAGAACTTGCTCAAGCCACTAAGAGTTTTACCAATAAAAGTCTTATAGGTATAGGCAAATTCGGTGAAGTTTATAAAGGTTTGCTTCAAGATGGTGTTCTTGTAGCCATCAAGAAAAGGCCTGGCTTGCCTACACAAGAATTTGTTAATGAAGTTCGGTATCTATCGTCTATACATCACCGGAATCTTGTGACTCTATTGGGATATTGCCAAGAAAGCAACACACAATTTCTTGTATATGAGTATGTTCCTAATGGAAGTGTTTCCAGTCACCTGTACGGTAACTCTCTGTCCTTAAAAATACTATTTCTCATTTGGTAAAATAATCAAGAGTTTAGATAATGTTAGTATCATTTGTGGATTAGGTGCTGGTGGTGGAGATAGACTAGAATTCAGACATAGACTTGCTATTTCTATTGGAGCTGCTAAAGGTAATATCAGAGAATAATAGTATGAATTTGTGTATCCTGATCTTTGCATTTTGATCTATAGGATTGGCACATCTTCATTCGCTGAGTCCTAGATTGATACACAAGGACTTCAAAACAGCAAATGTACTTGTGGATGAAAATTTCATTGCTAAGGTAGCAGATGCAGGAGTGCGTAATTTCTTAGGAAGAGAGGATGTTGGTACATCGTCTCACGTTGTTGCAGACCAGATTTTCCTCTCTCCAGAGTAAGACTAATTGAGTCTTCTTCTACCCTTACATTTTTTTTGTTATTGTATCCAATTCTCTCAAGTTTTGGGCAGGGTTCAAGAATTCAGAAGATTTTCAGATAAAAGTGATGTTTATGCATTTGGGATATTCCTCTTGGAGTTAGTAAGTGGAAGAGAAGCATCAGAACCATCACCTTCAAGCTCAACACAAACTCTACTCGAATGGGTATGTCCCATCATATATCAATCACACTGATGATATGTAACTTAAATCAGAATCATTGGACTGAGTGAGTTATGTTATTTTCAGATGCAAAACATAACGGATTATGCGGATATACCCACAATAATCGATGAAAGACTAGGAGGAACATACACAGCAGAAGGAGTTGAAGAGCTTATTACATTGACACTAAGATGTGTTGATGTTTCAAGTGAGAAGAGACCAACTATGGGTTATGTTGTGATAGAGCTTGAGAGAATATTGGACAAAGAAGTGAGCTTAACAACAGTAATGGGTGAAGGTACTCCAACTGTTACTCTTGGAAGTCAGCTTTTTAAAGCAACCAAGTGAATCTTTTTACATATAAATACTTATATATTTTGTAAGTTCTTTGAGGAAGAAGAAGAAGACTGATCAGCTGTTTTGTAAGTGTATAAAGAACAGCTGAGCTATTATTATTAGTTTGTTTGTTTTATTTTTTATTTTTCCTTTTTTACTTCCTTTGAATGTTATTTTCAGCAACATTTTTTTTGACACTGAGTGCAGCATATATAACTTTGTAAAAAAACATTATTTATTGATATAAAGGAAGCAGAGAGTGGAATGTTGTGTGAATTTTTTTTCATTTGTTATAAATAAAAGTTGGTCTTCTTGATCAAAAGATTCCAATTGGCTAACTATTGAACCAGAGAAAATGATAACTCCTTGTCTCAAAACCCCAAATTATTATGTTTGGACCAGAAAATATACGAATTTGCTTTTTCAACAAAGCAGCAATTTTGGGAAAGATTTTGACCTCAGCTTCAACCTACCTATGTTTCAGCCTTTATTGCCTAATAGTTAACTTGGTCCAACAAATTTTACCAAAGATTCTACTTTGATAACTAGTGTATTTAATGTCCGAATAATAACTGTAGATCAAGTTGGTATGAATAAAAAATATTAACGGTACCGTATAACTGTTGTGGAATTTGTTAAGTAACTCTTTTTTTGGTCTTTAGATTCCTAAATATATAAAAAAAAGTTGTGGAATTTGTCAAGCAACTCTACTTTTTTTCTTGCTTTATCAGTGATTTATTGCAGAGTCAAAATCAAAACTCAATGCTCTAGTTTTTTTTTTTTAATAAGTACTGTCCCTAGTTTTGCTAAAACCTTTGTGGGAACACAGAACTATAAACAGTCTTTGAGCAGATTCCAAAATCAAAATCAAAATCATGTTTGGTCTGATTTCATGTCGGGAGGAAAGATCTAAATGATAATGACTGTTCTTCTGTAGAGATGGTGAAATCGTTAATGATGGTGGATTGGTGGGTCAATTTATACACACCTTCCAGATTTTGACCTCACAAAGAAAATACATTACTTGTTGAAAGCTAATTACAAAATAAAAGAAACAGAGATTGATTGATTCTTACATAGAAACAGAGCTAATGTATTGCAAAATAAAAGACTTCAAAAATTTAACTAAAAACTGAGTCAAAAAATAAGAGCCACTCGTGTTTGGATAGACTTATTAAACACACACACACACACACGATCATGTAAAGGCTCAAGCTTTGTTAGCCACAGGGAAGTTTTTTTCTTGTTACGAGAATGGCGACGAAGCTGCTTTATCCGCCGTTGTTTTGTCCATGGGTTACTTCCGGAGAAGTAATTAAAGGGCTCCCACGGCGGAGACGAGAATGGACCTCAAAGCGGAACAGAGTCACCGCCATGATTGTGGAGCCTCTCTCAGTCTCGGCTGTTTCTTCTTCAGCGATTCAGATTCATCAATGGTGGGAACAAAACCCTAACTCAGTACTGTTAATGGCGGAGATTGGTGGTGGTTATTCGTTAGCTAGCTACTACACGTCTTTGGGTTTGTTCGTTATATCAGTTCCAGGTCTTTGGTCTCTAATTAAACGCTCTGTTAAATCAAAGGTTCGAACTTTTCGAATACTTTAAGGAAACCCTAAAACCCTAAATTTTATCCCCAATTTCTGAAATTGCCAAACTTGAAACCCAATGTGGGAGAATTTTCAGATAGTGCGAAAGACGTTTGTTGTTGATAAAGGAGAAGGAATCAAGAAGGAACCAAAGCAAGTTGCTGGAGAGATTCTCTCTTTCTTCACACGGAAGAATTTCAACATCACTGATCGAGGAGAAACGATCACGTAAGCTAAAGTTGAAACTTTTCATATGAGTTTTTCGTTTCATTACTGACATTTGTTGTTGGATTCTGACAAAAATTAAAAAAGGTTTGAAGGAACAATGGTTCCAAGTAGAGGACAAGCTGCTCTGCTTACTTTCTGTACATGTATAAGCTTAGCAAGTGTTGGTCTTGTCTTGACCATTACAGTGCCTGATGTTGGAAATAATTGGTTCTTCATCACCATTCTCAGTCCACTCGCGTAAGCTCTCTCTTTCTCTCTCTTTGATTGTGAATGATTGATAGATGATTGGTGAATGATGAATGTTGTACAGAGGAGTGTATTATTGGAAAAAGGCGTCGAGGAAAGAGGAGATAAAGGTGAAGATGATGGTTGGAGAAAAAGGGAAATTGAATGAGATTGTGGTTCAAGGAGATGATGTTCAGGTTGAAGAAATGAGGAAGGAGCTTAAGCTTAGTGAGAAAGGCATGGTTTATGTTAAAGGTCTCTTTGAGAGATCTTGAAGCACATCTATTTCCCATTTTTGCCTTCTGGGGAATGTGTTTATAACTAGACTGAATAAACTATTGACCCATTTTCACTGTTCATACTAAATGAATTGGTTTATGTCACAGGAATTTAAATGTCATGAAGATTTTTATCGTTGGTAATTTGATTTAAGTTCATTTGGTTGAGCAATAGCTATTAGTAGGGGTGGACAAATGGTATTTCGAGACGATTTTTACAAAAACCCAATTGAAATGAGAAATTTGGAATTTGAAAAATTTGTTCCACTTATGTCCCATTTAAAATGGGGATGAGAGTGGGATAGGATATAACAAAACAAGATAGAAACATTAGTTTTCAAAAATGGAGCTTTCTTGCTAAGCATCAGAAGTAAGTGGCATTTGAGAAGAGCTAAGACTAGTCTTGCACTTTGTCAAAGTTGCAGAGGGACTAGTGTATCCATAGGCGCACAGTCCTGCATGTCTGCTAAAAGAAGTTAGTTCTTAACGTATTTTTGTTGAGATAAGAATAGACCACTAAGATAATGTTGTACTTGAATGCCTAGGAAATAGTGGAGCTTTCCCAAATCTTTCAATTTAAGTTCTTTGTGCATTTCATCCATAAGAGTTTCTTTGTGCATTTCATCCATAAGAGTTAAAATCAGAGTTTTGTTGTTCCTTGTTAAAACCATATCAACAACGTATAGTAGAACCGTAGAAGCATAATAACATCTACATCTTTCCTATACATTAAAAAAAAGAAGAAATTCTTTTACTGCAAACAAACCCATATTTTAGTAGGTAGGTGCTGAATCTGTCAAGCTGTTGGTTCAAACATAACGCATAATCGTATGTTTGGATCTTGTACGGGCGAATCTGTTTAGATTAAGTATGGGCTTTCACTGAG
>OVAV01001543.1:2175-13022 GCA_900406375.1 Iberis amara
CCCCAATTTGGACCATGTAAGTTTCGAATGCCCAACTTGGTTACAAATTTCTCAAACTCAGTTCTTCCCAATGCCATTGTCAAGATGTCCACTAGGTGATCTTTTGTTGAGACATGTTGAGTCTGAATGACTCATTTGAGTAGTTCATTTCTCAAAAAATGACAATCGACCTCGATATACTTGGTTCTCTCATGGAAGACGGGGTTGGCGCTTATGTGTAGAGCGTATTTACTACATAAATTGTGATAAATATGAACGGCATACGTAATATCGGGCCGTGTTGCGAGTAGATAGATGAGTCGGCCCACAAGTCGATGGTATGGTTGTGGATCTTCGAGAATCGAACTCCTAGATAAGGCGAGGCGGTGGTTTTGATCAATGGGGGAACCAGCTGGTTTGCAACCCAAGAATCCAGCCTCCATATCAATATCGGTTGCATATTTTCTTTGACATAAGTATATTCCTTGATCATTCAGAGCCACCTCCAAACCCAAAAAATATTTTAAATTGCCAAGGTCTTTCATATGAAAGCATGTTGCTAAGTACTCCTTAAATATCTTAATTTCCATTGGTGAATCACCTTAGAAAATCCATTCATCAACATAAACAAGTACTCTTAGTGAATAACCTTTACTAGTGAGCACAAAAAGTAAGTCAGATATTTGGTCTGTATAAAGCCATAAGAAATAAGAGCATTAACAAGCTTTGTGAATCAATATTGCAGCGTTTGTTTGAGACCATATAAAGACTTTCGGAGGCGACAAACACGATTTTCTGTCGGAAAAGAGAATCCTTGTGGGATCTTGATGTATACTTCGTCATTCAACTCACCGTGTAAGAAAGCGTTCTGAACATCTATTTTGTGGATTTCATGTTTCTGTTTTGCTGCAACATCAAGGAATAAACAAACCGTTGTCATCTTTGCAACCGGTGAGAATGTGTCGG
This sequence comes from Iberis amara, assembly GCA_900406375.1. Taxonomy (NCBI): domain Eukaryota; kingdom Viridiplantae; phylum Streptophyta; class Magnoliopsida; order Brassicales; family Brassicaceae; genus Iberis; species Iberis amara. The sequence goes on from OVAV01001543.1 coordinate 3,121, forward strand.
TGTAGTCAACTCCTTCTTTTTGATAGTTACCAAGAACAACAAGACGTGCTTTATGTCGTTCAATAGAACCATATGAGCGTAGCTTAATCGTGAATACCCATTTAGTACATAAAGCTTTCTTTCCATTAGGCAAATTCATGAGTTCCCAAGTGTTGTTTCTTTGCAAAGTTGAAATTTCATTGGCCATTGCATCACGCCATTCACTGTGTAACATCGCTTGTTTAAATGATCTGGTCTCAACATGAGTAGTTAAAGCAAGCATGAAACATCGATGTTGAGTTGAAAATTTATCACTGGAGAGATAGTCTGAGATGGGTTATAAATAACCTGAGGATGACTGAGATGAGAGTGGTGAAGAAAGAGGGAGAGTAAGAGACATTGCAGCAACACTTCCAACAACGTAATCACGTAATCAGACATTAGGAACCCTCTGTCATTGGTTTTGTTCTCGCGCAGGTGGTGCAATAGAGTTATTTCTTGTCGATGCAACATCTGGTGAAAGTGTTGGAGCTGTCGGAGTAATTGGTGGTGATGATAAAGATTTAGACATCATAGGAGATAGTAAGTTTGTGTGTTGCAGTTGTGTGTTACTCACAGGTTCCTCCACAATTCCAAACACTGTCAAAGTAGCATCCGTGTGAGATGAGATCGAACTTTGTTTCAGTGGAAAACTATCTTCATTAAAGACAACATCGCGTGACACAATGAAGTTGTTGTGTTCTAAGTCGTATAATTTCCAGCCTTTCTTTCCATATGGATATCCAAGGAACACACACCGACGACTCCAAGATGCAAATTTGTCACCTTTATGATTGATATTATGAGCGTAAGCTAAGCATCCAAATACCCGAAGATGTTTGTAGGAAGGAGGATTACCGTAGAGCTTCTCAAAAGACGTCAAACCGTTAAGAACCGATGATGGTGTGCGGTTGATAAGATAACCGGTGGTGAGTACATATTCTCCCCAATATTCAATTGAGAAATGAGCTTGAAACCGTAAAGCACGAACAAAATTTAGAATATGTCGATGCTTACGTTCGGCTCTACCATTCTGTTTTGGCGTGTAGGATATCTAGGAAGGAGGATGGAGACTGGAGCAACCGTGTGAATATTAGTGAGTAAGTCAATTTGTCTGATTATATGATGAGTTGCTCCGGTATCTAGGATCCATTAATTATCAATTAGTTTACCACTCAAATGTGTCTTTGTTCTTGCCGTACTTGATGGACCTTGTATGATTTTCCATTGTTCATCGGAGATCTCCATTAAACCTTGTCGATCATTATTTGATATTTCAAAGGACCCAAGAGCCGTAAAATTCACAGTGAGGATTAGTGCCATTTTGGAATATATTTAAGAAGAAGATACTCTGTTATGAGAAGATTTAAGTGAGAAAAATGCAGAAAATTTTGCCGAGAGGCTTATATTAAGAAGAAGAAAAACAACAAAACAAGAGAGATTTGCGATGGCAAGATCACTCAAACTTGTTCGTGCTCTGATACCATGACACGCCGTCAAAGTTTATTCATTTGTGTGTTTGTGAATATATACAAGAAGCTACCTTAGCCCTAATCCTAACAGCCAATCACAAAGAGTTTACAGATTTTGATAATTTAGGAAAGTGTCTGAAACACTCCCAATATTCAAAGTTAGAATGTCCAAAACCCTTGCATGTTTTACACTTTAGTGACCTCCTTTTAATTGAAGGACATTCAGATCTGTAGGCTCCTACACCTTGACATTCGTGACACTGTATTTTGTGTTTCTAACTTGGTGTTTCACTTTCTTTGCTGCTCACATGTGGTTTGTTGAGAGACGATCTTCCACCTTTTTCAAATCTCTTCAAAGATTTTCCAAAATTTCTTGCCATTAAACTCATCTCGGCTTTGATTTCTTGTAGTTCACTTTTCTCTTCAGTGATCAATGCAACTCCTTTTGAACCACTACTCTTCTTCTCGTTTAAATCAATTTCGTAGGATTGGATTCCATAGCGTCTGTATCCAATTTCCATAGTGTCTGTATTCAAAGCAGTTCCCATTGCAGTTTTCTTTGATTCAAAACAAGCAAGAAAGCTTCTGAGGAGTTTCTCAACAAGTGATAGGAGAACGTTCCACAATAGTTTCCATTGCGGTCTTCATATGTACTAGCATTTAACTTGCTACTAAATTCCTCAATAGTTTCATCATCTTCCATCTTCAAGTTCTCAAATTTTGAAGAAAGCATTCCAATCTTTGTTCTTTTGACATTTGTTGAACCTTCAAAAGAATGTCTTGACTTATCCCAAGCATCCTTAGCAGATTCACATTAATGTATTCTTTCGAATTAATTCTCCGCACCAAAAATTGTTGTGAGTGGTTTTGCATTGTACTTAGCCAGGTTCTTCTCATCTTAATTTAGTCCATAGATCTTCATATTTTAAGGTTTCTTCTTCATCTTATCCCTTAACTGTTGGTGGAGTCCATCCTTTTTCAATAGCTCTCCAAGTATCAACGTTTCTTCCTTTAATGACTTATCTCATCCTCATCTTCCAATGACCATAATTCCCTTTCTCCAGCATGGAAGTTCGATTTACAAACATCAGTTCATGTGTTGAGTCCATTCTTCCAATTAATAGGATCTCACATGTTCCAAATCTGAAACCTGATTTAGATGACATGCTCTGTTACCAATTGAAAAAACAATATGACTCAATGATATTGCAAACTCTCTAACTCAGAGTATTCTGTGTATTAGAAATCAAAATAGAGTTACAACTTGTTTGCTTCGAAATGATTTCTCTCAAAACAATCGATCAACAAAAGGCTAGTTTTTGTCTCTTTTGAAGATCTCACAATACATTAGCGCACAACCTCTCTTTTTAGTCTCTCTTCATTTTTTTCTCCCAGAAGTTTAAAAAGATCTATGTGCTAATCTCTCCATTTAACCACGCCTGTTAGTTGAGAGATTCTCTCTACTCGATATTCACCAAGATCTATTTTCTTCACTTGTGAATCTTTGAGAAAATCTTCCATAACAACTTCATATCATAATACTTGGATATGAGTAAATCTTGAAGCTTCACGTCATCACTTCCTAGATTTCTGCTCAGCTCGTTTTGCCACGTCATCCATGCTTACTCATCAAAGTCCTTTAAGTCCTTTAATGTTGGAACAACTAAGAGTATGTTCCAGCAATCCTCGTTATATGTTCCAGCAATCCACACTCTAACATTTTTATATCATACTTGGAACAGTTGGGGATACAAGAGCCCTAATAAAGAGAAATAAAAGGGAAAAAAAAGCCTGATACTACTAGGATTCTTTAAGAAAGGATGTAACAAGTACTAATGGGTAAACCATTTGGCTAGCAGACCTCTACATTGTTTCCTTTCTTTGTGAGCTAGGAGGGAGTCTCTTACAGATCTGTCTACAATTCTGGACAACTCGATAGGAGATTGAGATAAGTTATCATGAACCTTGCGGTTTCTTGATCTCCAAATCCAGTAGATTGTAGATTGTGATGCAATTCTTTTCACTGTAGAAGAGTCCCATAGTTCAAGAACATAGGGAATATACTCTCTACCTTGGATCTGATACAGAAATTAAGAGTTGCTGAGCTGGCATGAGTGTGTTAAGATTATGGGCTTCCAACTCAAAACTAATTGGCAATGAGTGGAGTGGCCCATATCTTTTATACATTAGTGCATTGTCCCATGAGTTTCTAATGTGGGATATTATATCCCTATTACTGAACCCGTATAATAAGCAGAATGGAGTCTTTGAGAAGTTTGTTAGGCGGTTGAGTTGGAGGGAAAACAAAGATTTTAGCATTATGAGTAGCTTCTTTAGTTCATTTGTAATCATTAAATCATCCTTGAACATCTTAATGAATTCTCTCTCAAATCTATCTATGTAATTATGAGTTTTTGAGTTCATCAATCTAAAAATTGTTTCTCATTCAAAATTCTTTGTTGGTGAGTTCTTTGAATATGTGTTTCTAGGAACACTGTCATCTATCGTTGTTTGTGTACTCAAGCGTATCAGAATCTTTGGTGTTATCGGCTTCTGATTCAATAAAGTCGGAAGACTCTTATCATCTTACTCCAAACTCGAGGAACGCTTTTTTTTTTTTTTTTGAATAATTCATAGCTGATATATAATACAAGTGATGGTAGCAAGATTCAGTCAGCTATTGCAGAAATGACAGGACAATGCACTGTGCCTAATGTGTTTATAGGCGGTAAACATATCCGTGGCTGTGATGGTAAGAAAGTTAGAAGATTTATCGATTCGATTTTTTTCAGACTTTCTGATGTGTTCTCTAAACCAAATCGTGTTAATTCCTTGTTTTGTAGCTACAACTAACATGCACAAAGCTGGTAAGTTGGTTCCTCTGTTGACTGAAGTTGGAGCTATTGCTGCAAAACCTGCAACAACTTCTGCTTAAGAACACATCCCTTTGTTAATGCTTCTATCAAACACTTAAAGGTTTGAGTCAGCAATAAGAAGTTGTTCAATCATCAAGTTAAGAAACAATATGATGTGGTTATATTGAAGTCTTTAACCTTGTAACTCAATATGTCGACATAGCATTATAATATTATATCGTCTTGACATAGGTTTTAGAGTGCTTTCGTTCTCGTAACACTTTTGAGGTAAATTGAAACCCACGAGTCATATTGTAATTAGGATAACTTTATTAGATAGTCTTTGTGAAAATAAAAGATAGACGCTTGAAATAATGTAGAATTTAAAGGATGCAAGACATGGTCCTAAGAAATCAGAGGCGAGACCAACAAGATTCATCAGGTTATTGGTGTTCAAGTTTCTTGTTTTGGTTGCTTCATGAGCAAGTTTGAGAGACCATTGGTCAATGCAGAGGACGAAATCAACGAAGCTCTGAGAATGCTAGTGAGCTGCGGAAAAAAACAAGATGAAGAGTTTTAGAGAGTATATCACTGAGACAAAAAAAAAAGATGTAGCAAAGCATACCTCTGCTTTGGAAATGCTAATCTGACGCTCCTCGAAGTCACTGAAGTGTACCCAAGGCATGTTCTTCAACAAGCCGATGGGCGAAGATGAACTCATCGTAGTTATAGTCAGATCATCAGACACGATGAACTTTGTGCCTTTCTTTATAAACCCAGCACCACATATTGATGAAGTTTCAGACTTTACTTTTGGATCAATTGGAGACAAATTCACAATTTTACTACCTTCTGAGAGGAGAGACCTGTCAATCTTTTTAGCAACTGTGGAATTATACGAAATATCGCCATACGATAAATTCAACAAACACTCATAAACTGATGATTGGGGAGGGAGGTAGCCAAACATATTGTTACTAAAATGATAATAACCGGGAAATTGGTTAAAACAAGAAGCTTGCTTTCTTCTACAGGGGCTTCTACACAAATTTCTGACACATCCCATAGTGGTATTATCATCAGAGAATGAGCAGGCCATCTCAAGAGGGAAGATCATAAAACTAAGAAGAGAATCAATGAAGTCTTCATTGCACTCCGCATAAAGTATCTGCCTATCAGACTTTTTAACATATATTTTTAAACCAAGAGTTCTTGATTCAACACCCTCGGTTTTTCGCACTTGTGGGGATAGCATTTGGGGCATTTTTGTCATGCAAGGGTTTTTTAGAAATGCACATGTTAAGGGTGTTTCTGAAGTGAATATACATCCAAGCAAAGTCACCACCTATATATATATAGACAAATATTAGTATACAAGTAAAAACAACAAAAGCAAAGATAAAAAAAAGCCAAAAGTACATGTACCTCTTCAAACCCTACATCTAGTAAGGTTTCCCGCAAATCATTTAAACAAAGATAGCCTTCATCACTAAGATATTTCATGATGACACCAACGGAGTTCAACATCACATTTAGATCATCAGTCACAATGTATGAGGATCTGCATTTAACAAATACTCCATCTGCACTATCTCCTATCACTTCTTCAATTTGATATTTATTAGGTATATTAATCTGAAAATTTATGAGGCCTCCACAATTGCATCTTGTGGTGTTAAAGTTGCTGTATACATTGCTGCATGAATTACCCTTCTCAATTAAATTTGGACACACATAGAACTTTGTGGCAACAGTAGTATCCATGTTCAGCTTGAGCCTTCTGCATTGAATCTCCCTACTACTCTTTGGATTCATTAACATACGCTTGCAAGCTTCCGTCTCAAAATGTCCAATGTCCATATCTGCAACACTCTTGTTTAGGTTTTTGTAACAACCCAGGACGAAACTCTCCTCTTTTTTATGTTTCTCAAGCAATCTAGCAATTTGACCCATTGGGAGAGACAAAAGACTAATGAGCACATCAACGAAATCTTGATTTGCCTCAGCCAAAACAACTTTGTTTTTCTTCTCATCTATCAGAAGTTTCACACTTAATTTAGCCATGGGAAAAATTCAGACAGAGAAAAAAAAAGAACAAACTCAAGAGACTTAATTAGGTATACCATAACGATTTACCTCTATGTATATATATAGAAGAACGAGCGGTGAAGAATCTGAAGAGGTTTCAAAACGTTAGATGAAAATAATATGGAACCCCAAGAGTCATAATGCTTGGAAGTTGGTATACAAATTCCCAAGGATATTAATAAATAAGCAATTAGAGCTTCAATACTTCCTCGTTTTAAGATTCCATGAACAAATATATATCCATTCGGTTTCTAGTTGCGAAGGATATATTACACAATTAGTAGTATAAATTTTGATAACCAGGTTCCATATATGTTTCTACATTTTTAGAAAAACTACAACTTTTTTCATATTTTTTTTCCTATAAAAACAACTATGCTAAAACGGTAGGTTTTTCCCTACAAAAATAAAGTTACAACCCAACTAGTCATCCACTTTGTTATTGTGATAAACTCTGCGAAAGAGCCAAACAACTATAAGAAAATGTTATTGGTTCTAGAATTTTAACGGATTTAAGAATTTAAGCAAAATAAAATGTTACTCGATTAATGATTTCAAAAAACATTATTACTTCTAATCTATATAAAACCTTACTTAAACAAAACTTTAACATATAAAATAATTTTAGAGTTTCAAAATAACTTATAATATATATATATATATATATATATATTTTAAGTTTGTGTTATTCAATATCTTAATTTTTTGGTTATACATTATAAAAATACTAGATAGGGACCCGTGCGATGCACATGTTTTTTGAATATTTACATAACTTTATTTAACTTAAAAAGATAATTTTTAGCACGTATTTTTAGGTTTTTCATGTTGTAAAATTATATACTTTTAAATTTTTACGAAACATGTTTTAAAGAAAATTTTTTTTTAATAAGACATAACATTCTTATAAACCCAAACATCTTATGTTTAAGTTGACTAATTTGTAATTATAAGCCTACGTCCAATATCATCAAAATGAAGAATGTTGTATAATATAATTTGTGTTTGCATTTTACATGTGATTGCTCAATTTTTTATTTGTTTGGTTTTTTTTGGTAAAATTTTTCATTTAAAATATACGTTTGGTCAAGATTAGGCCAAGTACATCCTAAATTTGGGTTCAATTCAATACAACATTAAATAAGAAATCCAATAAACAAAACGATCCGATTTACTAAACCAATACAATTTCGATATAACCATTGAAATGAAATAGGCCCTAATAAACCCTAATCTCTTAAAGAGAACTTTTTTGGAGCCGTCGCACCTCCACTATAAATCTCCCGGACAGTGAAGCAAAACGCCGATACGGTGAGGTCAAGCTCCCGATTTGCGCTATAGAAGCCATAAGACCGCTAACCGGTAGCCACATGGAGGAGATAAGAAGACGGTGGAAGAACCGGTCAACCAATACGCCGCAGAGGATGTCTGAGAAACTTTGCAGCAGTAGGGGAAAGGGACAAAACAACTTTATGGTGGTGTTGGTTTAGTCTGGGCGTGTCAGATCGTTGTGCCTAGACAATATAAGTCCGCTTAGAGACCCCCTGTATCACCCAAGAAAATGATTTCTTCACCACATAAACTTCGGATCTACAATCATACCTCTGTCTTCCGTCTTTCTCTGTCGCGCCTCCAGCTGGTCGGACCAGAGATGTCGTGCAATGACAATGCTTCACCATGATTTGAAGCTTCGACTAACAAAGATTTGTTGCACGACTTTTAGAGTGGAGCTCAGGACCGATGAAGACCCTCACAGAGTCGGAGTCGCTGGAGGATCTCCAACCGCGGTACACGCGGTACTGCTCAAACGCTTTTCACGGTGGATGTCTCGACTTTCTCCTCCTTTTCAATTTCTATAAATAGAAAAGGAAGAGAGAAAGAGAGATAATTTTTTGACGTGATTAAGTTCTTTTTATTTGATTTCTTAAACATATCGGCTATAAGAGCTTCAAGTGATCATTGCGATTTTTTTACCAATCCTTCAATCATATTTGAACCTACATTCACAAACTCAGGAGCAAATGCAATCTCGAATAGCAGTACACGATGGTTGCATCCAGTCGTATATCGCAAAGGATGGTCCCAGTTGGCTTATGGAACAGATTTGTCAAGATGTAGCCTTTATGTAGGTTATGTCAGTTCAAGAGTTTGATCTGCAAATGTCAGTCCCAAATTCGGTCTTCTAATTTTCTTTTTCTTCAGCTCAATATTATTATGTTGTTTCCAATAGAATATAATAATATTTATTTAAAAATAAATAATTTTGGTCAATATTTGAAACTCCAAAACTCATATTGTCTAAGATGAACAAAAACTGAAAACCACATAATTAAATTTTGTTAGGTTTATTGATAATTAATATATATATATAGAGTTTATTAGCAATACATAATTGGAAAACTGAATTAATTAAAATAGGAAATTTAAATTAGTGTACAACTTTTCTTTTAATTAATGTTGTAACGTTTGATCTATTTGTATATATAGAGTTGATTAGCAATATAGAATTGAAAAACTTAAATATTTTAAATTGGAAAGTTGAAATATATTTGAATTAGTCTAATTTTGTTTTTTTATTTCTCCAAACAATATGTCACTAATTGGAAAGTTGAATTATATTTTAATTAGTCTAATTTCCTTTTTTATCTCTCAAAACAATGTGTAATTTGATTTGAGTATTTTTTTTTGTTAACATCTTTTTTTGAACGATACATAGTGACTTTATTTGAGTTTTTTTTTGTTAACTTTTTTTTGGATATGTAATTATTTAACATTTTTAATTTTTTATATGAAAAGTAGAATAAAAAGTTTAAATAAAATTTCTTTAAAATAATTAATATGTGTCACGATCTGAGACTAATCCGACACATGTCGTGATCTGGTAAATTATAATTTGCTTATGTGTTGTTTCCACGTTAAACGCGTTCCGCTTTATATAATAAGATGTATCTACAATTTAATAAATTCGGATAGTGATGAATCATGTCACAAAAATATACTCTCTAACATTTTGGTGGTAATTTGTTGGACTGTAGAATTTTTCTACAACTCTTATGGTATTCAATCTGTCTTTACGTTTATTATGCAGGTTCCATATGTTTCTACACTTTTAGGAAAAACCACAACTTTTCTTTTTTCAACTTTTTCTTAAAACAACTATGTTAAAACGGTAGGTTTTCCCCTAAAACTACAACATCTACATACTTCTAAATTCTTACCTAAGTGATATACACTTGCAATCCAACCAATCATCCACCTTATTCTTGTGATAAACTCTCATTATTTTTCTTAGGTATGGAGAAAAAAACGGATAACCGAATAACCAATTGGGACTGAACCAAAAATTCGGTTTTGGGTCTGGTTATCTTCAATTGACCGATTGGATTTTATTTGTACAACCCACTGGTTCTGGTTCGGTTTCGGTTTCTAACCGACAACTAAATTATAACCAAATACCCAAAAATATTTA
>OVAV01001544.1:0-13020 GCA_900406375.1 Iberis amara
TTTGTCTCATATGTGTTGATATACAGTGGCGGTTGCTTTTGCGGCGGTGGTTACTTCAATCGGCGTGAATTACGGTCAGATCGGCGATAACCTCCCGTCTCCGGAAGACGTAGTTCCACTAATTAAATCAATCGGAGCAACCAAAGTGAAGCTCTACGATGCAAATCCTCAGATTCTCAAAGCTTTCTCCGGCACCGGCGTCGAGTTTATCGTTGGACTTGGAAACGAGTATCTCTCGAAGATGCGAGACCCTTCAAAAGCTCTAACCTGGATTAAACAGAACGTGACTCCGTTCTTACCGGGGACGAACATCACCTGCATCACCATCGGCAATGAAATCCTCGCACTCAACGACTCTTCTCTCACTGATAGTCTCCTCCCGGCGATTCAAGGAGTACACTCTGCCTTAGTCACTGCCGGACTCTCCGATCGCGTCACCGTCACCACCGCTCACTCTCTTTCCATTCTCAAGACCTCATTCCCTCCATCTGCTGGCGAATTCCACCCAGATCTCATTGATTGTCTCACACCGATCCTCGAATTCCACCGCAAAACAGATTCTCCGTTCCTAATCAACGCATATCCTTTCTTTGCTTACAAAGGAAACCCTAAAGAAGTCCCTCTCGATTTTGTCCTCTTTCAGCCGAATCAAGGGATCGTCGATCCAGCCACTGGATTCCACTACGACAACATGCTCTTTGCTCAAATCGACGCTGTCTATTCGGCTTTAGCGGCCACGGGATACAAATCTCTCAAAGTTCAGATATCGGAGACAGGATGGCCGTCGAAGGGAGACGACGACGAGTTTGGAGCCTCGCCGGAGAATGCGAAGAGGTACAACGGGAACCTGATTAAGTTGATGATGAGCAAAAAGACCAAAACGCCCTTACGACCTAACAACGATCTCATTATCTACGTCTTCGCTCTCTTCAACGAGAACATGAAACCTGGTCCGACGTCGGAGAGGAATTACGGGCTGTTCAAACCTGACGGAACTCCGGCTTACTCACTTGGATTCACTCTAAACGACGTCGCAAGAGGGTCTAAGGGGGACAGCGACGGTGGTGGTAGTAACAGTAGCAATACCGGAGGAGGAGAGAAGACGCCGATGTCACCGTTTTCGCCGGTATCGCCCGATAGTGCGTCGACGGGTTATTTGGCAATCTCGCCTGCTCCGGTAAGATTCTTCGTAGTTTCTTTATTCGTAAAAGTTGCTCTCTCTTTTTTTTTTTGAGTAAAGCAAAAGATTCTTTGTTTCTTTACTTGTCATGCACTAAATATTATTCCATTTTTAGACTTTAAGATTTAAGAAAACTTTGGAAGGCTGCCAATTTTAGGATTTGCAACATGAAACAAATGAGATTTTATTCACTTCCATAAAACATTTTAGTCTTTTATATTATACACAGTATTCCACTATATCTACTTAAATATGTTCTTAACGTCCATACCCAATTTAAGTTTTTATACCCAATCCGATAGAATTTACTCTAAATCTTAGGTTATAGGATAATTCGTGGATACTGATACTTTACTTAAAATGCAGTTTTTTAGTTATTTCAAAAGAAAAATAACATGCTTTTTTTTAAGTTTTAATAATTTAAAATGTGTTATGTTAAATTAAAACATTTTAAATGCATTATGTTAAAAAAGTAAACTATTGGAATGGATNAGTAAAATATTGGAATGGATGCTTGAACTGAAACTGAATTTGATATGTAAAATGCAGTTTTAGATTCTATTCATTATATAATAATGTTCTATTCATAACAAAAATGATTCTCTTTTTGTTGGTTGATCTGAATACTTAATGCCAAATATACCTTGGAGTGGTTAAGTGATTAATGCTTGATGCAAAATTGTTGTAGGGGAAAAGAAAAGGGAAGAAGACAATACTGTCAATGGCATTGGGATTAACTTTTACTTTGATTAACTTTTAGAAGAGCTTTCCTTATTCCAGAGATACCATCGGGATTTTCACGGCTTTCTTTATTTAATTTTTCTTCTATATATTATTTATCTTAGAAAAATTCATTTTGCACCTTACATGTATTACGAAGATTACACTCGATTCACTTTTTATATTCCCAATCAATAAGATATTTTTTTATCATGCTTGTGAGGATAACAATCGGTTTAGTTTCTTCATGTTTTGTCTATCATATTAATACAGGAAACGCTTTTCTTAACAAACAACAACTATTAATCGTCGTCTGTAACCAACTTGCCTTTGTATAAGTATTTTAAGCATTGTTTTTTTCTTCTTATTTTATGGCTAAAAGCCCAAAAGTATAGCAGCAATACATATTGGATTGCGTCAACCCAAATTAACTAAAACGCAGTTATGAAAGCTTTGGAAATTAGATTCTTATTTGATACGAACAATAGACGAGGTATTTAAAAAAAAATTGTAACTTTTCTTTTTGGTCACAAATCGGCAAGATTAGACTAATTAGTCTGTTGCAATATAAACCTGCAAGAACACTAGTATGTTAATTTCTTCCCCACCTAGACACTATAATCTGTTTTTTTTTTTTTGCACTGCCCAAATCAAATTTTACCCTTACCCTCACTGGGAAAAAGGTCAAAAACACCTAATCAAACAATCTAAATCTTTTTAGTCCATATGAAAGACCAATGAATGGGGGGGGGATCTTGAGCTAATCCACATCCATTCTCGATGTCTCAGATTCACCTCTCACTCTTTGGTAGAACAAAACATATGCAGATGAATTCTTGATTTCGGTTTCATTTACAGCTGAAACACGACTGTCATCAAACTCATACCATTTGTTTTCATCCATCAACTGCGAAAACACAACCACATTAGTTTCCATTACTCATTAGATTATCTAAGATCAAAATATATATAAATAGCAAATGATAACCTTGGCGTAAGCAGTGTAATGACCACCTCCCATACCACCGTAATGATTGCTAATGGCATACAGCTCATAGAGATATGACTGACCATCTTTGTTCTTCACGTACTTGCTTAAATCTAGATCGTGGGTTGGGAAATTCACTAACGTATCAATCTTATTCTTGAAATATCTGTTATACGTGAACCGTTTCAGGTGGACCACAAGAACATCTGGCAACTTCCACAAGTCTAGTTTCTTGGTTGCTTGTCTATGTTGTTTGCAACCAGGGCAATACCACATATCATCTGGTCCGAGAGGCTCTTCTGCTAGAAAGGCTTCCAAGCACGAAAACAGAGATATTCCCTCTTGCTTTGCCTTCTTCAACAACGCAAAACTTGTTTTACGAACCTCAGGTAGATCATTCAAGTAGCTAGGATCATATTTTTCAAGCTCTTTCTCATCCCACTTGACTACAATCCTTGTAACATTACCAGGATTCACAACTGAATCGGACTCCAGTGGGTTACCACTTGAAGAATAGTAATCTGTTGAGAAGAGGCTGAGGCTGAAGGATATCTCTCTATCATCAACATCAATAGCATTATCCTCTGTTGTAGTGTCTCTACGTAATAAGCTTTCAGATGTTTCATCTGATATATGGCTATCTTCATCTCCACTGTGAACCCGACGTAGTGATGAAATCAATCCAGATACAATTGTATCAATGTCAGTTACACTAAGTGGTTCTTTGTTGACATAAGTAACCAAGGGAGTTCCAAAAAGCTTTGGGCCTCTGCCACTATCAGACCTGTGAAAGTAGAAAGTTATAATCCACTAGAAGCAGAATTCTTCAATGTTATAATGAAAAAATGTAAGAAAGCTAACTTTTTCGCTTCTCCGTGAAATATTTCAAGTTTGACTTTTCCTGGTCTTTTTTGCGTCTGGTTGAATCGATATGCCACAATATGCTCATTGTCTTTTATCGCACTCAGCAACTCCATAGGATTCTCAAAATATTTAATAACCTTGTGATCATATACCTGGGAGGAAATTTATACCACAAAAAAAATTAAGGACGACAAAAATATAAATAAGGACTTCCTAATATTATTACCTCTGCGAGTAAAAGGCTTTCGTCGTTGTTCAAGCAGCAAGCAGTCACTAATGCATTACTGAGATCTCTACAAGTACCATCTTTTGGAACTGTTACAGTGTATGGCATCCAAAGACGACTTCCATCATTGTAAAACACTGCAACCGTCATTGACCGAGTGTTATTTGATGGCAATGGCAAAGATAAGTACATGAAGGGATCAAAGGTGATTGAGATTTTTCCACAATCTGGGCAGACCAGTGTTGACTTGTATTGTCCCTGAAATGACCGCACAAACAGAGCTGAGGCAGAGATTTTCAAATACTTGCAAGTGAGATAACACACGCACGTGAAAAAGTGGTAACACGAGAGGTAAGAAATGCTTACTTGGCAGACATCAACAATTACAGAGTCATTTCGAGCTTTGTGATATTTCCACAATTCTTCCGCTACTTCATCATCAGGACGACTATCTGGATCTTTAACTTCAATGTAAGGTTTTCGTTTTACCTTGTTCAAATCTTCATGGAGCCCATCCAATAGGAAAGAAAGCATTTCCTGGAAACAATGAGTTAACCTTACATGACGAGATAGAGAAGAGATTCGTTTCCTGGTGTAAGAGGAAGTCGCAAAAATAAAAGGATAAACAAAAATTTCTCTACTTACTAAACTTGCACCAAAAACTAATCTGTAGCACATGACTTACTTGAGAATCATGCTGGTTATAACCACTAAATTGTGGAGCGAATCGAGCCAATTTTGTCTTAAAAGTTCGTGGCGCAACTGCATTCTGTCCAGAAGACCACAATTCCCTCAACAGTTCACCAAATGCAACCGCAAGTTCACCCTACAGTAGATGATCAGATTCGATTGAATTGCATCACATGGGAGAATACACAAAGAAACCAAATCTTTTTAAGTTCTTACGCGCATTCCCAAAGGATTATCTGTATTTATGTCGTCGCTGTAATCTTGCAAAAAATATGCAACAATAGGAGGTGTATGGGCCAAACACTGAAGAGCACTGTTCATGAAGCATGTATTTCCCAAGTTATGCAATCCTCCTAAACCTCTCCTCTCTCCCTTCCCAGAAGCACTCGAGGAATCACAACCATCATCTTCGAAACTTTTTCTCCCAAATAGGCTAAACTTGGAACTGTTGGAATGACCATTAGATAAGGTCTCCGTAGCAAGCATAATGTTTGTATCATCTAATCTCGTTGGCTCTAAAGGTACCAGAGCTAACTCATTTCCCGCCAAACTCATGTCAAAGTGAGAAGTCGCAGACTCATCAACTTCAAGAAGAATCTACATGGAATGCACACATTAATGCTAAAAAAATAAAAGTATGGTAAATAAAGGCCAGGAAAAATGAGGTTTTGGTTTAAAGATAATTCAAGAGCTCAAAAGAACAAAGTAAATCACCACCAATATTGAGAACAAATATAGATCAACATCAAGAAGCATTTATCTAAGGAGTTCCATCAGATAAAAAATTTCATGTAGGCAGAATCTTCACAATAAATAGTAATAAAGCAATAGACAAAGGTAATCCACCAAAATTCATGTAATTGAGAGAGATTTCAAGTCACACTTACATCCTGATCCATTTGAAGGCTCGATTCCTCTAGGCTTTTGTCAGATGAAGGATCCAAGAGTATACGTTTCTTCTTCTCAAAGTAATCCAAGATGAAAGCCTGCTTATACATATTTAATATGGAGCAACCAATACATCACTCAATCAACACAATAGGGTATATCAACAGCCAAGATAGTGAAGAACAGAAAAGCTTCGAGTAGACACCTTTTCTTTTGCTACCCCACTTACAGCGCAAACCAGCTCATAAAGTTGACTTATAGAAGCCTAGCACATCAACAATCCATATCAGAAGGAAATCAAGTATGTCATTATGTTAAAGCACAAAGTCTTTCACTTTTTATAAACACTCCAAACAGTCTGTAGTTGTACGAGAGGGTTACATATACCTGTCTGCTCAACCTTATGACAGTACTACTTTCGTTTCTCCCATCTATCAACTTAAGGCAGAGTGGGTAAACCTCAACACTATAGCTCTTACTGTAAAACCCTTGACAGATCAACTTCCTCGGTATTGGAGGACCCCCTTTATACCTGGACGATATAGAAGCAGTCAGCAATTTGAAAGATTCCTCAACAGTGCGTACAAGAGGAAAGCAGAAATACGGGCAAAGAACTAAAAGCAGACAATAAATGCATAAAACGGAACCCAATAAAGTGATGCATCAAATATCAGTTTAAAGTTTTCTATTCTGTTAAGATGTAGGACAGAAGAAACAATCACCATATCACAAGTTTTCTCCAAACTTCTTGAGGAACTAGAACGTAGTCGACCCCTTCCTCCAGCATCTTACGAAGCTGCGGATCAGTACCGTCAGTTTCACTTTCAATAATATCATGATTGTCAATTGGTCCAGGCCTGGTAACTTGAGAAGATTCTCCACCAGAAAATTCTTCTTTTACTAGCCCCACAAATCTCTGCCAGCTTGTGTACCACCTGCACAAACACCAAACAAAGGGAGAAAACCCCAAACGTCAAATAAGTACAAACACACTTATCACAATGTCTGATCTAATCCAATGCAAGTAGTATGAAACTATCAAAGTAAGACAAGAGATAGTAATGCAGAGAGAGAGACCTGTTCGAGATCACAAAATACAGGTTTCCTTCCTTCAAATTAGCCTCCGCTTCGTTAGTTAGCTCCGTCACAATACGACTCTCCTCTTCAAGAGTGCACGGAAGATCACATTCGGAATCTGGGATTGTCATCTTAACCACGATCATCGTTAGCAAACCAACAAAGAAAAAAAAAGAAATCAAGATCCGCCAATTCCAATAAAGAAAGAAGAAACTACATGTCAACGTACAGTGGAAGAAGATGAAAACGAGAAAATTCGAGAAACTGAGGGAAATCCAAATCCAGAGAAACCTAGAGAACACCTTTTGCTCTGTGCAAAGACGACAAAAGAAAAAAATTTGACGAGAGAGAAATGGAACCCTAAATTTGAGGAAGAGAGAGAAAACGAACAGCCGTAGAGAGAAATCGACAGAGATGATAATGAGAGAAACTTTTATGCTTTTTGATCCTCTGCACTACTGAACAACTCCCAATCCCAAACACCATTCAATTTTTTCTTTCATTCATTTCTTCTAAATATTATTTAATATTTACATATATAATATATATTCAAAATCGGGAAATCTTTTTTATTTCTTTGGTATTTTTTTGTCAATATTTATTTGGTATATAATAATACATCAATATTTGCATTGGAGTTACTGGTTTTCTGATGGAATTATAAACAGTGAGATTATATTCTTTTCCAAGAGATTTTTGTGAAGCAATGGAGATGTGACATGACAGCAAAGTATATACTTATTGTTTGCCTTTCCCTCTAAGTTTTCCAAACTAGTTACCATACATTCATTTTTTGTCACTCATATAATTCAAACGATGATAAGATGAGTACAAATTTTAAACCCAACCAAACCGGCGAAAACATAAATTCTCCGAAGACAAAACTGAGAAAAAGAGATTCAAAGACAAGTAGAATACTACCAAAACACAAACTAAAATTTTAACAAAAGACTGAAAAGATATCATGATTGAAACTACTGAAAATACTAAAGAAGAATGAGATTCAAACTCCAACAGCTTTGCAGATTTCCAGCGGAACATGATTATATCGTATACCTTGCCGAGATTTTTCCTATAACGAATACACGTACCTTATGATAAGCAAAAAGAGACAAATATTCCGATCAAGAAGACCTATATAACCAAATGGACTCCATAAAAGATCGAAAATCAAAGAAGTCGAACTAAAAAAAAAGAGACGAATGGAAAACGTCTAGAAGAAGTCTTACTGCAAAGAAGCCTCGATCAAACCCACGACTTAGAAACAAGGAACAAATCGGCTCAGACCAGCAAACTGCACGTGAAAGACTGCGGCTGGAGATTGAACACGGAAAGGTAACAAAAAATCCATAGAAATAGACAAAGCAAGGACCAACAACCAACAGTAGAAACAGAGAATCAAATAAGGTATAATCACAAAACACAATTGAAACTCTACTCTTAGTAAAACACCAAAATAAGAAATCGGACAAAGCTACTCGGGCGTCAAGCCTTCAAAAATCTCAAGACAAGCTTGGCATACAAGATTTGCACGCTCCAGCTTAAGGGTGTCTTGGCGAATATCATTATTGTTTATGGGTATCACATTAGTTTAACAATTTTCCTCATATACTACTCTGTGTCAAATATATTGCATTTACTTTCTTTACATAAGTTCTTGTATATATCGATGTAATGGCAATGATCAATACAATCATCTTGTTCTATTCGTGTGAGAATCTCTCTGTAATTTCATACACAAATCATACAATTTTATGATTTTTGGTAGACTATGGAGATTCAAGAAAGCCAATCACAGAGGAAATGGTGGAATTGGAGACGGAGACGAGAAATTGACCCTGGGTTTTGAAGATTTTAGATGTCGAACCTGTGTGGTTAGATGTAGACATAGAAGAAGAAGACGACAATGAAGATGAATAAGAAGAGAAGGAAGAACTAGATGAATCTGTATTATCTAAAGATGATGATGAATGCGATTGTTCGCTTTTAGAAAATTATGATGACGAGATACAAGACATATTTCAACTCGATAGAGAATCATTCTCGAAATTGTTCAAAAGGGAAACTTGGCCTATCCAATTCTAAAAATGTTATGCTTCTATGTTCTCCAAAATGTCTTACTTGGTAAAATTGGCCTATTCAATTCCAAAAATCAAAGGTTCATATTTTTTTTTTTACCTCATTAACTCCCTAGTCGAATCATGAAGAGACAATGTATGAAATTCTCATTGCAACCTATGAATCTCTTGAAATATTACAAACTTAGATTTGTAACTTCATCAGTTGAGAAAACATAAACGACTTTAAAATCGGAGAATGATGAAGTTTATGGTGAAACTAAACCGAGCAAGGAAAAAGAAGGTTCAAAGATTAGTGGTTATGCTGTTTATGAGGTTGTTGCATCAACTGCTTCTTACCATCAATCTCATACCAACATCATACTTCCTTTCACTTCAATAAAAGTTGAAGATTTAGATAAAACCAATGAGAAAATTGTGAATGTTGAGTCACCATCAGAGGCTGCTTCTTCTTTAATAAACTTTATAACCTCTTTTGTTGATGCTGAAGAAGATGTGAAGCAAGTAGTGTCAGACGATTTGAAATCAAATATTTCATCTCTTTGTTATTGGTTTATATGTGATGATGATCAGAGTTTATATAGATTTGTTGTGATTAAGGTAAAACAAAGAAAATTCCAAACAATTTAGCGGATCAAACTTGTCAAGTTTGGTCAGCGAATGGTAGTCCGTGTGGAGCTAGGCAAAGGTTTCGATGTTAGTAAAATGGAGAAGTATGGAAGGGGATTGGTTAAAGGTGAATGCGGATGGAGAGTATAGGGGGGTTGCACAATATGTGTCATATGGAGGAGTTGTTCGAGATAGTGATAGATGCTGGAAAAGGGGGATTTGCTCAACATTTTGGAGTATGCTCGGCACCAATGGCTGAATTATGAGGTGTTTACCATGGTTCATGGATAGCTTGGGGAAAGGAAATTCGGAAAGTGATATGCGAATTGGATTCAGAACTTGTTGAGTTGTTAAGCATAAGGATAAATAATTCTCATCATCTGTCTTTCCTAGTACGATTGTATCATGGCTTCCTATTTAAAGACTAGTTAGTCAAAATTGTACATGTTCTTAGATAGGCAAATCGGCTAGCCGATGTGGTGGCGAACTTTGCTTTTGGTCTGCCTTTAGGTTTTCATACTTTTGAATCTGTTTTGGAGTCATTAGCATTAGTTTATTCTGAGGATTTAGCTGGAAGGGTGTTTCTATGCATGATTTGTGGTTGATTTTATTATTTATTTTCTTAATAAATATATAAGGAGTTCTCTTCCTTATTTTCGACAAAAAAGAAAAAAAAATCTAAAACAATGGTCTTTTAAAGGCTTTGAAGATGAAGAGAATCCTTCTTCCATTACTAGAAATTCTCAGTTGATGCGTGCAGTAGAAGTGACCATGAGGTGAGAATTCACATTCTTTCACATTTTCTAGTTATTTTATGGTGCATGAAGTTTATGACATGCCCATTAATACCGAGCTAAGATATTCTTTACTTAACTTTTCTCTAGTTCTTAAACATAACCTTCTGCCCACCATATTCCTCTCTACTTTGTACAGGCTTTTGGTCATTATCTTTAAACTAGAAGTATTGGATCATAAGCTAATTATTAATATTATCCTTGATTTGCCAATTCCATTGATTTTGCAACTTGATATTGCTATTGAGGTATACATAACTGCAACAATATATTTTGGTCATCAAGGAAATTGTTACTACACATGTTAAGCCACATATCTGAACACTATCCATCAAAGCTAAAGTGGCTTACCATGTATCCAAGAGTGTTGTTTCCCCACATTTTGTCATGGTTCGAGAATTTATAGACCCCTATATTTTCGACTCTTTATCAAACTATTATTTAACCGATGAGTACGTCAAACATTACTTAACTGAAATTTGCAAAGATAAATTTAATGCTTGTTACAATCTCTAGCAGGAAAAAAGTTTAGCAAGCCATATTTTGACAAAGTAGTGATGACCACTTTCCTGTCACGACCCTAAATTGAAGGTCGAAGCTTGCATGGAAAAATTGGCTAAGTTTTAACCAACATAAGACGTTAACAAACTACTCGCCAACAAAAGCAAGTAGAAGCCTACAAAGCTCAATACCATGTCATGTGAGAATCCATTATTGTAGCACACATCTGGTTTCACATACAAATAACACCAACCAATTATTCGGCTCCAAAACGAAGTTTCAAAGTCATGAATATTCTAAATAGTATTGATTCAATTAAGTAAATTATATGTTCACAAATAATCTTTTAAGTATTTCTCGACTCTAAATGCATCCAAATGTAATTTCGAAAATAGCTGATTTTCTAGATAGTCATAACGTACTTTAACAATGGAGATGAAGAAGATCTGTCTGCAACTTCAGTTGACAACAACTAATACAAGAAAAATTAAAAACAATAGCCCATATGAGATAATTTTTGTCATAAATCATTCCCAAAATAGCGTTTAATTACAACACTTATGTTATTAACCCAAATACAATAGAGATTTATGGTTTCATATTTCAAATTTTAGATGACCTCTTACCTAATTATACTATTCACAACTCTTTTCTGATTTGATAGGATATACTATCAAGCACAAATGAAATATGGATCTTTAATTCAACACAAAAATGAATAATTTTATAGTTTTAGGATTATATAAATACATTTAAATAAACTAAATACAAAAAGTAATGAAATACTTATGACTATATAAAATAACTAAAAATATCCCGCGTATAGCCAAGTTCTCACCTAGTCTATTATATGAAAGTTGGATATGTATCTCTTGGTTGCACCACATTATAAAAAATAAGGTTCTAAAACTCGTTAAGTGCTAGTTGGGCGGTGAACTAGTGCCTAGCGCCTAGAAAACCTAGGCGGGGAAAAATCGGGACTAGACGTTGTGGGATATATGTACATATATTACACATTTATGGGTAATACTATTGTTTAGGCAACTACAGACATGAGGTTGCGATGGGATAGTGGCAATGTAGGGTATTATAACATTGTGTTCCCAGTTTCGATTCCTCTAGGAACAAATGTTTAAATTTTAACTTAAATGACAGGGGCATAAAAGTAATTTTCTCTGTGTCTTCTTCTTCCTCAACAGAAACCCTAGCCGCTGTGGTTTTTTTCCTGCATTTTTTTCCTTCGTAAACCATTTTTTTCATCGTTTTATTCAAAATCAAGACCTAAGTATCACAAATCTCTAAAACATTGACAGATTTATGTCAAATAAACACATTGTTATCAACTTTCCCCCCTCGCCGATTTTTTAAACCGATTTTAGAGAAATCGTGGCGTTTCACGTTTTTGTAGCGATTTTCCGGCGACTAATCGGCGCCTAAACCGATTTTTAGAACCATGATAAAAAAAATAAAATGAAAAGTCGTCTATTAAAAGCTCTTACTTAATTAACACATAAGTTACTTCGACACTTTAATTCACAACTTATGGCATTCTATCCATTCTTCCGTGTGAAATCTGAAAAAACCCTCATGAGACTTATCATCGAAAACAATTGTTTTTCATATATCCAGTCACTAGATCACGTTAACAGTATGTGTCGGATCATTCAGTTTATGGTAGATATACACAAATCAGGGATCGACTTTAGTCTCTTTCCAAAATCATTTATCATCACCAACCATTGATTTCTTTTGAGACTATAGAAAACACTCACTTTTTATGTATTAATTGGTTGCATAAAAAGAAGAATGAAAAACGATTTGTTGTGAAATGGTCAGGTGATACTACGAGAGATCTTATGACCTAACAATAGAAGAGTTATTATGATAACTACACTTAAATATTAAATGTTGTCGGTTTCCATTACCCCTGCTTTGAGCAGAGTGTAGTTAATTATTATATGACATATGCGTAGTGTACACTTTACGATCTTGAGAACGAACCTGACATTTTACAAGATTTCTTATACGAACACTTTTTCGTCCTTTAACATGCTTGAGATATTAGAACGACATCAATTTGTGCTTGTTATAATAACAATGGTCCCAAGAACGACTCTTTTAGACCTAAGAATTTTTTTAAAACATAAAACAGTCATGGCCTGGATGAGAAAGAAAAGTCACGATTAATTTGCTCGATTATCTCATTGCTATTCTTGGTTACATCTATCTCAGCTGGAGTTCTTACAGATAAAAATATCTTAAGACTTTTTATCCATACGACGCATAAATAAATGAAAGTATGTCATGTGTACTTTCATATAATTTTCATGATTGACATATTTTCCATATTTAAGGCGTATGTAAATATAATTTCAATATATATATATATATATATATATATATAT
>OVAV01001545.1:0-13017 GCA_900406375.1 Iberis amara
AGAAAAGTTAACAAATGGAAAGAACGATACTTCTATGTGAAAGTCGACCTTCACTCACTGCCCGAGCCGAGTCGGGCTCCATCGTCGCACTGGTCGTATAACATGGGTAGAGCGTGCTAGGGTAATCTTGTTTGGGTTGACGATGACATGATTCTAACATGCCTATTTTGTTTGCAGACCCCGTCGTTCCCATTACTGACCTTTCTCCGAGCCTGTCTGAGAGTTTACGTCGTTTTGAAGCGATCGAGGCAATTGCTTGGGAGGAATTTACTCCCGAGAAGGTTTGTAAAATAAGATCGAAGGTATGAGCTGCCCCGTGGGACCTCGGTCAAGCTTGGGTGAATAAAAAGGAGGAGGAGACAATGCGACGTGGTTTTATTCGTCCGAGGAGGAACGTGGACTACACAACTGAGCTCAAACGAGCTGTGATTTCGTCCGAGCAGACACCTCGGCATACCAAACAACGGACGTCAGCAGACGGAGATGGCGTGACGTCGTCGCAGGTACTTGCTGCCGAAAATGCAGTTCGTCGTTCTGAGCAACAAGCGTTAATAAACACGACCGACATGAGTACTTCTCGAGCTCCCTCGAGCGAAGTATCTACCATGTAGGATCCTCCTCGGAGAACGTCCCCCTTCCTTCCATAACTCGTGCTCCTTTTGCGAAAGACAAGGGCAAAGGGTAAATGGTATATATTGAGAAGAAAAGGAAGGTGCTGGACTCTAGCCTTCTGGCGAGTAACCGCCCGCTCAAGATCGGTGGGTCACCGGAACCACCCTCTACGGTCGAGACAAGACAAGTTATTGATCTCACCGAAGCGACCGTGGTGACTACAAACACCGTAGTAGTGTCCACTGAGATTCCCCGACCTTCCGACCCCAGACCTCGCACTGGTCCGATTGTCATGAACTTCTCTTATCCTGATGCTGACGCTTTCTTGAAGGATGCAGATGCATGCGTAGAGTTTGGAGGACAAGTTAAGGGTTCGTCTCATCCTCCTCTCGCCCCTGCCGACATGGACCTGGGCCAATTGTACATAACAACGTCTCAGGAGATCGTCCAGGTTAGCTTTCATTTTGAGAACATCTGTTCATCGTTGTAGTCACCCAAACGGCTTACGTTATTCAAAATTTGCAATTCCTGTCGTTATTCAACCGACTATCGAACTTATATTGCCGACATTGCAATTCGTATGAGATATATATGCGGTCATTAAGAGAACAACTTAATAAGCAAATGCAGAAGGTGGTTGACTTTGACGAGCTCAACAAATTGGTCGAGAAGTCGAGAGAGGAAAGTCGGGTGGACCAGAGAAAGATTAGGTCCCTGGAGGAGGAGGTTGAGCGATTAAGAAAGCACTGCGCGGAACGTCTTGAAGCTGCGAAGAAAGAATCTGACTCCCTGGAGGCTGATCTCTCGAGAAAACGAGAATCGAGGGCCAAGGCTGAGAAATTCTACAAGGAGCAAGCCGACAGGCACCGAGCTGAGCGCAAAGCGCTAACTAAGTCTAAGGCGGATCTGGTTGCTAAGTTTGAAGCCATGTTGACAAAGATCCGAGCTCATGTATTTTCGCGGGAGGAGGCCGAATTTACTGTTGCAATGTTCAATCAGGTCTGGTCTTCGATCGATCTTATAGATGTGGTCAGAGGGGGTGAAAACGAAGTTATAGATCGCTGATTGGAAAAGGCTCAGGCGGATGTGATCACTTACGGCGCTCTGGTTCGCAATGAAAGATTCGTCGTGTTGACCGATGAAGATCTCTGGCTCTCTCCTTCTTTAAATGAGGTCGGGTCGAATGTCGACGTGATGACCCTGGCAGCAGTGAGCAATCTTGGGTCATCAGTTTTAGAGGTTGGCGCGGGATCCGGTGGTAATATCGCGGGTCCCGACGTGAGAAATGGTGGAGAAAGGACATGTGGTGATGACGCTCTTCCCCCCTCGAAGCATCGGGCGACACGACGGCTGTTAGAGACAATGCTGCTACAGAGGAGGTGGTGGAAAGGACAATCGTTGTAGACGAGTGAAGCCATGTTCCTTTATTTTTCTTGTTCCCCCTTTTTTTTGTTGAACATGTCCCCTTTCGAGGGAAGAGGTTGTTTAAGACCTTTTAAAAATTACTCTTTTATCGAAAATATTTAAGGGATGACTTCTCCAAATTTTCATTTCATTTGTTGTGTTTTCTTAGAAGTGCGTTATGTGGTAACGATGACGACATACGGAACGCCGATCTCCTTGACGAGTTGATTCCATGATCCTCGTTTTTGGACCGAGAAATGGCTTGCGAAGGAGGCTTTGTTTGAAACGGCAGTTCAATAAAAATATATTGAAATGCTAGTTCTCTTTTTTAGGAAAGGTTTGTTCTCAGCTAGGGTGCAAGGGGATTTGATAGAGGGGGATAGAAAAAATGGACTGAGTTTCGCATAGTGAATGTCAGTTGGGAGAGTGGCTGTGATGACAATGTGTGTACTGGGACTGTCACCTGAAGAGTGTCTATATTCCTGAGCCGCTCTCCCATCTGTCGAGTTTCATTAGTTTTGTTGTACTAAGTAGCGGAGTGCTAGGACTTAGGTGTGAGTCAATGCTGAGGTCGGTTATGCAATGGGATGCACGATTAGGTTTGTTATTCTCTTTTAACGAAGTCAACTTGTTGTTTGAGATACTTCGACTTGTTTCGAGCGAGTTGTTAATATTCAAATCTTGGTCAACATCTGTTCCCCCGATATGATAATTCGTAAATTGGATATGTATGTTTAGGTACGAGCTCTTAAGCTTGGTGCCGATTAAGGTGTCAATTTGGTCTTAGTTACGTAATTGATTTTTTTTGTACTTTAACATAATAGCTAGCTTTGAGTTAAATGTAAAGTTTTCGCTTCATTAGCGAGGGAACAAGTAAACTTGTACTTGAACAATATATCGACTGCAAGCAAACTCGTAAATTTTTTGTTTTAAGTCCAATGATATATGTGAGTCGGAACTCGGCTTTTTCTAAGTTTGAGTTTTTGTTCTCTTTAAATCCGAATCTGGCCAGGATCTCGGTGCGTATTTACGGCTTTTGTTTATTTTTTTAATTTCAAACATGTTTAGGCGGGGTTCGACAGGGGAGCTGAGGTAACCCGCGATCCGTGTCATGATGACTAATTTCGGAATTGGCATGTAAATGCTTATTTATTCGAATAAAGACCCCCCCCCCCAAAAAAAAAAAAGGGGGGGGGGGGGGGGGGGNATGTCGGGAACAAGCCAACCGTAGTTCTTTTAAAAAAAAAATTTAAATGAAACTTCTTCAGTTTTCTGGCGTTCCAAGAGTGAGGAGTTGGCTTCCCTTCCATTGTCATCAGTTTGTAGAATCTTTTTTTCACAACTCGGGACACTTGGTATGGACCTTCCCACCTTGCACCGAGCTTGCCTGCTTTGTGTTCGGCAGTGTTCTGGAAGGTTTCACGGAGGACGAGGTCGCCCTCTACAAACCGCCAAATTTTAACACGTTTGTTGTAATACCGAGCTGCCACGGATTGGTAATTTTGTATACGTAGTAGGGCCTTGTCCCGCTCTTCTTCGAGGTTGTCAAGGTGATGTTGTAGACGTTCATCATTGAGGTTGGCGTTACCGGGCATGATGACTCTTTTAATAATGCTGACGTTAGCTTCGGCCAGAACGAGGGCCTCGATCCCGTGTGATAGAGAAAACGGGGTGTGGATCGTGGACTATCGCGGCGTGGTTCGGTAGGACCATAGACACCGTGGAGTTCGTCCGTCTAAAGTCCTTTTTTGTTCTAGGTGTTTCTTTAGGCAGTCGACTATGGACTTGTTTATAGCTTCGGCTTGTCCGTTGCTCTAAGGGTAACGAGGCGTGGCTTGATTCAACGTTATTTTCCAGAGCGCCCAGAAGTTGACGAAAACTTTGGAGGAGAAATTTGTGCCGTTGTCTGTGACAATCTCGTATGACAATCCATGGTGGCATATGATGTTTCTCCAGACAAAGCTTCGTACTTCGTCGGCTGGTATCTCGTAGTAGGCTTCGACCCATTTGGTGAAGTAATCAGTCATGATAAGTAGGCATCTCTTGCTCCTGGATTCAGGGAAGGGGCCGACGACGTCTATTCCCCCAACGCATAAACGGGTACGGGGTGACTGCCGATCGAAGCAGCTCGGTGGATGTGTAGTTGAGTGGAGCGTGTCGTTGGCATTGCTCGCAGCTTTGAGTGTAATTTGATAATCAGTGATCATAGTGAGCCAGTAATGCCCACGGCGTCGGATCCGTAATGCAAGAGATCGCCCCCTGAGTGGTTTTCACCGGCACCGTCGTGAGCTTCTGCCATGACCCTAGTCGCTTCGTCTTTGCTGACGCAGGTTAGGAGTATTCCGTGCGCGCTTTTTCGGTACAAGGCTTAGTTGATGATAGTATAGTTTGAGCTTCTTGCTTCGAGTTTTCGTGCCTTCCATTTATCGTTTGGGACGGTGCCTGTGAGTAAGTAGTTGAGGATTTTGGCTCGCTAATCTGTGGTGTCGGTATCCGATGTGTCCATAGATTCGGTATGAGCATTATCGATTGTTGCGACGACATCCGGATGTATGCTTGGCTGTGCGATGACTTCGATCAGGATCTGTCTTCGTTCCTTTTGTCCCGAGGCTACTGCGGCTAAAGCGTCGGCAATTCGGTTATCTGCTCACGGGATTTTTGTGATCTGGCAGACGTCAAATTGCGACGCGATTCGTTTGAGCACTACAAGGTACTTATCTATTCCTTCGTTTTTTGCGTCGTATTCTCCGTTGAATTGATTTGCGACTAATTGGGAGCCACAGAAGGCGTGAAGCAGCTTAGCGCCAAGACCATTGGCTAAGCGTAGGCCGACAATTATGGCTTCGTATTCTGCCTCGTTGTTGGATGCGGTGAAACTGAGGCGGAAGGACTGCTCCAAGATTTCGCCCGTTGGTGATTCGAGCAGGATGCCGATGCCAGCGCCTTTACGATAGGAGNTAGGTCTCATTTTTCTTTTTGTTTTCTACCAGTTCTGGTGGTATCTCGGTGATGAAGTCGGCTAAGACCTGAATTTTGGCGCTTGTTCATCCGCGGTATTCGATATCGTATTCGCTGAGTTTGATAGCCCATTTGATCATTCGCCCGGATTGTGTTGGGCTGTGCAAGATGGTGCGTATAGGATAGGTGGTCAGGACAGCGATTGGATGGGACTGGAAGTAGGGTCACACCTTCCGCGCGATCGTGATGACTTTGAATGCGAGCTTCTCCATAACTGGGTAGTTGAGTTGGCTCCAGTCAGGGTTTTACTAACGTAAAATATGGGGCGTTGCTCACCGCAATCTTCTTTGACAAGGACACCGCTAACCGCGACCGAGGACACCGAGATATGGAGGAAGAGCATTTCTCCTTCATCTGGTTTGGCTAGAATGGGTGGCTGCGAGAGGTAAGACTTTAGTTGCTGGAATGCTTTTTCACATTTAGTATCCCATTCGAAACGTCTATTCCCTTTGAGCATTTGGTAGAAGGGCAAACAGCGATCTGTCGAGCGAGAGATAAATCAGTTAAGCGCGGCAATGTGGCCGGTGAGGCGCTGAACTTCCTTGGGAGTTCTGGGGGAAGGTAGATCGATCAGGGCCTTTATCTATTTGGGATTTGCTTTGATACCTCGCTTGGTGACTACGTAACCGAGAAACTCGCCTGAGGTGACCCTGAAGGTGCACTTTGATGGGTTAAGCTTCATGTTGTACCTGTTGAGTATATCGAAACATTCTTCTAAATGTCAGATATGGTCTTTGGCGAGTAAGGACTTCACTAACATGTTATCTATGTAGACTTCCATTATTCGGCCGAGGTGTGTTGCGAACATGCGGTTTACCAACCGCTGATAGGTTGCTCTGAAATTTTTGAGTCCGAACGGCATGACTTTGTAGCAGTATGTATTGGGGTCCGTTATGAACGACGTCTTCTCCCTGTCGTCGCGGTGCATCATTATCTGGTCGTACCCTGAGAAGGCGTCAATGAAAGAGAGAAGCTCATTTCCTGCAGTTGCTTCCACGAGACGGTCGATGTCCGGTAATGGGAAACAATCCTTCGGACAAGCTCTATTTAGGTTGGTGAAATCGATACAAACTCGGTACTTGCCCTTTTTCTTCTTGACGACCACGTGATTAGCTAGCCACTCGGGGTACTTGACCTCGGCGATCGAACCTGCTTTCAGTAACCGCTCTACCTCATCATTCACTGCCTGTGATCTTTCTGGGCCTAGTTTTCTTTGTTTCTTCTTTAAGGGTTTGAACGTCGGGTCGATATTTAGTTCGTGGCAGGTGACCGCGGGATATATTCCTTTCATATCGTCCATCGACCAGGCGAACGTGGTAATATTGCCTTTGAGGAACGTGATAAGTTGCTTCCGCAGAGCGCGCAGAGCGGGATCGAGGTTGCTCCCAATACCTATTGTCCGACCTGGTTGTTCTTTGTCGATACTATCTTGATCGATAAGTTCGCATCTAGGGGGATCCATAGTAACAGCGTCCGTTTTCGTGGGTTCGGTACCCCCTAGGCATTGTAGTTGCTATAAGATGGTCTTAGCCCGCTGCTTGTGTTCGATGAGAAAACAAGTTCGGGCGACTCTTTGATTTCCTCGGATAATGTGGGTCCCGGTGATTGTCGGGAATTTGACGCATTGGTGGTAGGTTGAGACTGCGGCCTTCATGTCGTATAACCAAGGGGTTCCCATTATCGCGTTGAAGGTTGGATGCTTGTCGATCACCATAAACTTGGTAAATCTTGTTTGAGAGCCCGCTTAAACCGGAAGTCAGATTGTCCCGATCGTGTTGACTGTCCCTCTGCTGAAGCTAGTAAGTGGGTGACTTGCAGTTTTGATGGCATCATCGTCGATCTCCATTTTAGCCAGACTCTCACTGAAGATGATATCTACCGAACTTCATGTGTCAATGAGGATCCTGGAGACCTTGGTGTTTGCAATAACAAGTTCAATGACTAAGAAGTCGTTGTGCGGAGTACTCAGTCTATCGGTATCGCTATCGGTGAACCGTAACGGGCTGGTGGAGTGCGTCCTCAAGACTGCTTCGGGTGTGAATTTTGCTGCGACCAAAGCTCGACCGTTTGAATCTTTGATTGACCTAACGGAATCCCTGCACTGCGTAAGTCCTCTCATTATGACGTTTATTCTTCTCTTGGGGTTTGGCTGGGCCTCGTTACGGACGTCATCATCTTCACTGTCGGATTCGTCCTATTGGTATTGCCCTTGTGGTAGGAGCATGTCGTCAGCTGTCGGTTGTGTGTTAACGTTCTGCATATGGTTTGCCTTATCTCGTCCTTTTGCTCGGCCTCGTTTCTGACCTTCGGTAATCTCGGCAACAATCTCGCCCTGGAATTTACCTATGAGGATATTTTGGAGATGTCTACATTCTTTGGTAGTGTTTCCTCTCCTTTTGTAGAATTCGCAATAGCTCTCCTGGTTCCCCTCCTTTGGCGTTGCTTTACTGTTAGTTACTTCGTCTTTGGTGGTTGCCGTGTTGACTCCTTTTGGTCTATCGCGAAAGTAATTCCGAGTGAAGTGCTGCCTTGGTTCCGCGGGGTGGTCAGCAATTTTTTTGGGAAGGAAAGCCTTCGTCTTCTGCACGAGGTGTTTCTTTTCCATGACGGCTCTCTCTTCCTCGACCTCAATAAAACGGCTAGCGGGGTGGAGCGCGTCCTCGAGGGTACGAGGTTTGTTTATAAATAGCGCATCTTTGAAATGAATCGTACCAGAGAGATTTCCTAAGTGCTGCTAAGGCCGATTCGCTATCGATACTTATCTGAGATGCGATACTTTTAAACCTGTCGAGGAAAGCTCGCAGTGATTCCTTGGGTTCTTGGGACAGACTCCAGAGGTCGGCGCTGCTAGTCTTTTTTGTGATGAACATCGAGTAGTATTTCAAAAAGGCTGCGGAGAGCTACTGGAAGCTACCGATAGAGTTCAGTGTGAGATTGGAAAACCATCCGAGCGCGGCTCCGCTGAGATTCTCGACGAACAGCTGACAAAGTCCGGCGTCTTTTTCTTCCTCCGGGAAGTTGGCTTTGCCAGTTTCTATGATAAACGCCGTTAGGTGTTTTTGGGGGTCTTCCTTCCCATTGTAGGTGGGAACCGTAAACTTGTTGTTTTGTCTTATCACTGTGCTTGTTATTCTTCTGTCAAACGGGGTTCTCTGTGCTTCCTCCAGTACGCGGTCCAGTTCGGGAGCTGAGCTAATCGCATGATGCATCTGGGAGTTAATCTCCCTAATCTGGGCGTGAATACTATTTAGCTCGTCGGACGTTGGTGGGAAGCCGGGGTTGTTGCTGGGACGTTCGGCCTTGGGATGTCCCGACTAGGGTCCTCTTCCTAAGTTGTCATATGGCAGGACATCGTCAAACAGCCGACGATTCATCCGAGGGCGATTTGACGGGGTTGTCTCGCGCTCCAGCAATTGCGACATCGCCGCACACTTGAGCTTTAACTCCGCGGACTCCTGTTGAAGTCGTAGTGTTTCTGCCCTTTGTTGCTTGAGGGCATGCATTATGGTTGAAACGGTTAACTCCTCGTCTCGGCGTTCGTCGATGTTCTGCTCTTTTTCCCGCGTCCTCTCCTCTAGTTCTTGGTTGTGTTGGTCTTAGTCGCGGTTTTCTTGGATATCGTCTGGATCTGGTGTGTTTTCGCCGTCGTTTCGATTTTGATCGTCGCTCATTGTTTGAATGATTCGCCGTGTTCTGATGGTTTACGTGATTTTGAGTTAGTGAAATAAGGGTTCCCCACAGACGGCGCCAATTGTTTAACCTAAGCTTCAACTTTAATAAAATTGGTCGAAAAAGTTCTTCTTTTTAAATCGTTTTTTCAATGTTCTTGAATTTAATGCCCTACTTTTTACCATGGAATTCCCTATTTATAGATGCATGATAGGGAATTAGGTTAAATCTAGGTTACATGATATTCTCCTAAATTATCGGGAAATATTCCTTAACAATATATGTAATTATCCGATAAATAATATATCCCTTAATTGAGCTAAACCGCCTTCCTACCGAGGTGACCGTATCTTCAATCGGCGACCCCGGTTTGGGATTATTTAGGCTCAACTTAACGGAACACGGTTGAGGGCCCACGATTACGCTGGCATTAGCTGGATCGGTTGTGCCAGGTCGAATTTCCAGATCAGGTCCTTGATTGAAGTGACAACCTCGGTATCAACAGAAGTCAAAGATTTAGATTTATCCTTATNTAGTCAAGAAAACGTTTAACTGGTTAATTGGTGGACAGATAAAATACAATTGTAGTCAGTATTTTTATTTGGAGATGAGTAGTAGAATGAAGTAGTTGAGTAATTATTATGAACAATTTCACTATGATGTACATAATATTAAAGTATTTACATTTTGGTGTACTTTTTGCTTTTAGTGGATTTTCACCTTCAGCAAATACTATAATGCCCTACAAAGGGAGAGAGAAAAGAAGTATTGATTTATGTGCAAAGGCCCACCACATGGAGAGAAAATGTACTATTTTTACCCTCAATCTTTAAGATCAATTAGTTTATAATATATATTTTTAAAAAATTAAAATTATACCAAAATTTATATTTGTTGTACTTTATAAACAGACATTTGTTTTTTTTTATTTGGACACAAAACAAAACACAAGTTTTATGATGTATGTGTACATGACACTTTGTGTATATGACGCTAATTATTCGATGTACACAATGATTATTCAGTCCGTGTACAACGTCGTCTATCATTCAACATGTGTACAGAGCCGGTCCTAGCTTTAATAGGGCTACAAGAAAAAACAAAAAAAGATGTAAAAAAATAAAAAAATTAAACATGGGGGAGGGAAAGATCGAACACTTTACATATAAGGGTTAGAAGAGTGATTGTACCACTAGACTAAGCCAGATTTTGTTAAATATGTGGCCGAAAATTGATGTTATTATTTGTGGCCGCAAGCATGTGCTTATTGTGCTTGGATAAAGGACCGGCACTGCATGTGTATAGCGTCATGTATACGATGCTTGTGTGTACAACCTCGCGTATGATACAACATGTGCATAACATCACGTACACAATATTTGTGTACACGATGCTTATCTACATCATGCAACATTTGTATAATGTCACAGATACAATGTTTGTGTACACGATGTTTATGTACATCATGCTTCTTATTAGATGTACACAATAATAATGCAATCTGTGTATAGTGTCACGTACAAAATGATATGTACATGATGCTTGTGTACATCATGCTAAATATTAGATGTACGCTATGATAATGCAGTATATGTACAACGTCGTGTACAAACTGTTTGTCTACACAATGACCATGTAGTACATCATGCAACATGTGTATAACGTCACGTACACGATGCTTGTGTATAAGATGTTTTATGTACATCGTGCAACATGTGTATAACATCATGTACACAATGATTGTGTACACGATGCTTATTTACATCATGCAACATTTGTATAATGTCATGTATACAATGTTTGTGTACACGATGCTTATGTACATCATGCAACATTTGTATAATGTCATGTACATAATGTTTATGTACACGATGCTTATGTACATCATGCTTATTATTAGAAGTACACAATGATAATGCAGTTTGTATATAGCGTCACGTACATAATGATGTGTACATGATGCTTGTGAACATCATGCTAATTATTAGATGTACACAATTACAATGCAGTTTATGTACAACGTCATGTACAAAATATTTGTTTACACAATGACCATGTAGTCTGTGTACAATGACGATATACAGTATGTGTACAGTGACTTGTACACAAGATTTTTTGTTTTG
Organism: Iberis amara; assembly: GCA_900406375.1. Taxonomy (NCBI): domain Eukaryota; kingdom Viridiplantae; phylum Streptophyta; class Magnoliopsida; order Brassicales; family Brassicaceae; genus Iberis; species Iberis amara. Next base: position 10,827 of record OVAV01001545.1, read on the forward strand.
TTTTTTTCCTGTGTCCAAATTAAAGAAAACAACTGTTTATTTATATAGTATAAAAAGTTAAGAATTTTGATATAATTTTTAGCTTTATATATATATTATCAACTAATTAGTTTTAAAGATTGAAGGTAAGAAAAGCAAATGAGAAAATCTGACACATGTCAGGAGAGAAAAAGATATAGTGTAATTATATTGAAAAATACGGGTATAATGGAGAAAAAAGTTTTCACTTTCATCTCTAAAGTGCACCAATAACACTAGGTCACGCAAAATGAAATTACTTATATAAAAGTCTAACTCCATAAAATTAACTCTAATTATTATGACATGGTTATTATCTTTTGTGTTTTGAAGAAAAAAACAAAAAGGCGTAAAACATGGTTCGATGTGTTTTATACATATATTTTAAAACGAAAACAAATGTCAAATTTTGTCTTACTTAAGAAAATTAGAGCATCTCCATTAGTAAGAACCCCTTAAGGGTTCTTAACTAATTTAATACTAATTTTTTTACTAACTTTTGATTAAAGAAATTATGTAGGGGTTTTTAACAAAGTTTAAAAACAAAAAATCATATGAATTCTTCTTCTACAAATTCTTCTTCTTAAAACAAAAACAATCACAAACTTACATATTTTTTTTCTTCTAAATTCTTCTTCTAATCAACTCTTCTTCTGCTCCATTTGCAACTTTCTGAAACAATAAAAGTTCTTACCAATTCAAAACCATAATCCACCAGACTGCATTTGCTAAAGATCATTGATTGACTTGTATATATACATATCACATTCAAAGAAAGACCAATAAATGTACATTGGCAAAAAGAAGATTTAGACTCAAAAACATATGTTCTCTAAAATGCTTCACCGGTGAAAAAAAGCATACTCATTTAAAATATGTGAAAGTCAAACTATTCATATGAATCTAAAGCAGCACCATCCTCATCTCTGTTCAGAACCTCATCCCTTTCATTTTCATGCTAAAAGACTGACATTCTATTTGCAGAAGCAAACTGACTAAAGAGGAATAGAGCTAACTAAATGCATACATATGAATCCTTCTCCACACACTTCAACCTCATATTGAAAGCAAGAGAAAAAGCTTATCTCTAACTTTTCACTTTCAACTTTAAGACGATCCATTGATTGTCTCAACTCTTTTGAATACTGAGAATATGTTTGACCAGGAGCAGTAGGTCCTGGAATCACATAACCTTGTTTCTTAAATAATTCCAAACCAATAGCTAATTTCTCTGCCTTTTCCAATCTAGTGTTCTTGAATTCAGCATCTATTGAATACACAACAAAAATTACCTAATTTACATATATATGTTAAGCCTTAAATCTACAAGATCCCAAGATATTGAGCAGTGATTCAAACCATATCTATAAATAACTCAACCCAAAACAAGAAAAGAAACGAAACAAGGAATCATCTTTTATCAATACAAAGATCATTGAAAGACTATTCTCCAAATCAAATCAACTATTCCATCTAAAATCAAGCCCTAATCGAATAGGTTTATCATCAAATAAGAAAAGATGGAGAAAACTCGGAACTTGGGAAAGTGGCTTGTTCAATAATCCCTTCAAGTGTATCATAAACTAACTTACTATCCACTAGAAACCTCAGATAACCTTCCACAATTGGTTCTGGAATCTCATAACCTTCTTCTGCTTCTCTGTCACCGTCATAGTCGCAATCACCAGCCGAGATGATGATGATGAAGTCTGCTTGTTAATTGGCATACTTAGATTTTTAATCATAGGGTGAGAAGAAAGTAGGTTTGGTGAGGAGAAGGCTAATTGGAATATGACGAGTTGGAAAGATTTGAATCTTTTCCTTTTTTTCATATTTTTCATTTAATTTTTTTTTTAAGTCTTAAAATACTCTAAAGGAAATGGTCTTAGATTGGACAGATGATGGGTAGCTTTGCGCTAGCAATCTTGAATACAAAAACGAGCTAAGATATTGAAGTTACGGTTATTAAACTATTGATGTGCCGATTAATTAAGTATACACTAGGATTGAACCCGCGCAATGCGCGGAGTTATATTTTTACAAAGTTGTAAAATTTTAATATAACGTAAATTTTTGTATTTTTTGCATTCTTATATATAAAAAATTTATTTTACAATAAAAAAATATCATATTAATCGTGTATGTATATATTGTTTATTATGTGAATTTTGGT
>OVAV01001546.1:0-13016 GCA_900406375.1 Iberis amara
TCTTCTTTCTTCTGCCTCAATCTTTCTCAACAAATCTTCTTGTCTCTGCTCAATCTGCTCCAAAGCCATTGTAAGAGCAGCCAGATTCTTCTCGAGGCCATGAATATAGCCTCTGTTTCTGCTTAAGCAATTACAGACATTATTCAGAACTTGATCACATGATATTTGTATGGAAACACAACCTCCCATCTTGCACTTACGCAAGATTATACACAACAGCCAAACGAAAAGATAAGAGAAGAATAATGCAAAACGACTTTTTGCTCTCAAGTCGTCGCCATCTAAGAACTCAAAAGAAGGTTCAAAGATCACTGTGTGGCTGAGTTATAGAAATAAGGACACTAATTATATAAATAAATATTTTTGACTTAATGAAAGTCAAAGTAAACGATACCTAATGAAACACAAAGTAAACTGTTATGCATAGCAGCTGTCAAAGCAAAACCGCTCAGAGAAGGATGGTACTTGAGACTCCATACTCCTCCACCTAGAAACTCACGTTTCTGTTTACAGGTCTTGTAGCAGACCTTGTGTCTCACACTTTTAAGATTTGGAAACATTCAATGAAATTGAACTTTGGAGTTCAGTTTGAATATCTGTGATACCCCATTCAAGTTTGGAATCAGTGAATGAGACAACTAAAGCTGAACCATCTCATAAACGCACTACAATGGTGGTGTTGGTGTTAGATCCCAAATCCAGACAAATACATACTGAAAAGAGCTGGTTTTCACCAGATTAGCCTGTTTCAAGGAGAGAACATTATTCAAATTACCTACAAGGAACTAAAGTTTAGATCCTCTACTCAATTCAGCTTTTCTTGTAATTTCAAAATCGCATTGCGTTAAAACTCCCGATCTTGTAAGCAAAGTATCCACTAGAAAATCAAAACCCTTACCTTTTTCTTCAATCTCATCTCTCCAATAGTAAACTCACAAGCATCGGGCAGAGCAATTTGCACTGTTTCCATTAATAACTGTCTAAGCAAATAATTGATCCATCAGATTTCTCACCTCGAAGAAAAAGCGAATGAGACACATGGGAATTGACGATGAATGGTGATTTGATTATTTAAACCCCAAACCGATCGGTCCAATCAACATTTCCGGTTTCGGGTATTTAAGTTTGATCCATCCGGTTTTTTGGGACCAGGGCCGGATCCGTCTAATTTGACCGGTGAAACAGAGGCATTCGTGTGTTTCAGTGTTGTGGGTGTATGCAAGTTTATGCGTTTAACCTATAAGACGATGGAGTATATAGCTTCATTAACCGTCCATGGCTGCTTAACTTGTGTCTTGCTCAGCGTTTAGATTTTCTGTTAAGTTGCATCTATGTTTTGTTACCAAATTTATCTATATATGTTGATTGAACGTCCTACTCGAAAAGATTTTAAGTGGAATATATCTCTGTTGGTAAAATGTTTCGGTTCAAATTGCGTTATTTTAACAGTCATCACTTAGTCCTCAAGACTCCGAACACGTAGTCCACATTATGTTTTTATAGTCTTTTCCATTTCAACCTTTACATAAAAATAAATAACATAACAGATCTTAGTAAATTAAAGTCAAGAGAATGAACCGAAACGTAAAATCTTGTAACAAAATAAGTAGATTTTGAAATATATATGAAGTAAAAAAACATATATAAACACAGAAAAAGAAATTGAAACTTGTTTAAGAATATGTATGCCATATAAGGTAAAAAATCGATTTCAATATCACAGATAAAAGGTATTGAATATCGACCTTATACACACCCAAGGGTCAAACATTATAAGGCATTAAGAAATCAATTTGTGCAAAAGATGGCCGCTCTGCCTACGAAAATGACATGACATGCGGATGGAAGATTTTTGCACATTATCGTATTCAAAAAAAGTTTTATAAATCAATTATGTGCATCCATATATGCCTTAGTATACATATATATCATCACTATATGAAAAAAAAATCACTTGAAAGAGAACATCTGTTATAAATATCTTGACTAGGAAATGAATAAGAACTATAAGATGAAATATGGATTTATCAAACTAATAAAACATCAACATACTGAATGAACTTTTAAAAAACAGCATACTTTTTTTTTTTAATCCAGATCTGTTTTCTAACAAGAAAAAAACCTTGAAAGTTCTAACTTCTTGTAGTCTAAGATCCAGATCTGTTTTCCAATACGAACATGCCAAGTTAATGAAAAGTTATCTTATGATAAAGGATACATGTAGACAAGCAACACGTATATGAAGTAAAGGAATATGCATAGCTAAACTTTACTAAAAAATGAAAAAAGTTTGAATACTGAGGAGACAAAAGGGAGGCTCTAAAGTTAGATGATTCTATGCAAAGGAGGTGTGGTTATATATATATAGAAGGCTTAGAAATTAGGTCAATGGAGTAACTCGGTGGAAATATAAATAGAAATTAGAAATAAACATAATTTGGAAATAATATAACAAATGAATTTTCTCTTTCTAAAGAGGGAAAGGACGGTGGGAAGTTTCGGGCAGCTGCCCGGTGAATTAAACCAAACAACTACTTGTCTGAAGAATCCAGCCTCGAGACTCCCACTTGATGTTCCTGGTTTAAATTGGTTTACTAATCTAATTGTCTTGTTGGTTTCGGTTTATTTGGGTTTAACGTGTTGAATGTAAATGTAATATTAGGCTACAAAAATAAAGACACCTTCAAACTCCAGATTCTGTTTGGTGTCACTTTCAATCTTGTAACAAAAGTACAAGTTTTGTACCATGTAGAAAAGCAATCTCTTATCTCTCTGTATGAAAAGTTATTCATTGAATAAATGAGAAAAACCAGTAATTTAATAAAAAGATTGAATAACTCAAGTTTCTGTTAATTTTTTTTTTCTTGTCGTCTGAATAACATTGCATAACAAATTATTACATCCATTGTATAGTTGGATGCTGATTATGTAATCGTGCATTCTTTGCTAAACCATCAGTCACAATATTATGCGTCCTTGGTATATATGATATAAGAAACATATCAAAAGACTTAGTTTGCACTAGGATATCCCAAATCAATGATAAAACTTCTTTTACCTCCAGATGACAACGCCAATTTCGCATATCCGGTAAAGATTGGAGTGTGTGAATTGTTTTGACCAATGTCTTGGAGTCACTATGTACCTGGAGACGCCGATAGCCTAAGGGGAGTAGAGGACCCAACCTACACCCACTGATGCTTGGGGATTCAACCAGGAGCCATCTATAAACAAGGTATGGGCATTCACATCAGCCGATTGAGTAAGGGGGACCACGTTGGGTGTATCCCCTGCGGTGGAAGGGAGTGTTTCTTGTGGTATAAGGTTCATCGGACTGGTCTCCACATTACTTTGATACCAGTTTTTCGCATAGGTGATAGCCTTATGAATCATGTCTGGTATACTTCGCCTCCGATTAGTGAAAAGCAGAGCATTTCTTGTTTTCCATATACTCCATCCAATATAGAAATTCAGGTGAGGGGAGTCAGGTGGGCCGTGTTGATCTGTAGTAAATAGATGTGTAAGGTTTGTTTCCAGAGAGTTGTCATGAGTTGAGGTAAGATAGTAACCAGTTGGACTTAATTCCCAGACTTCCTTGGACACTTTGCAGTCAAAGAGTATGTGGTTTACTGTCTCCGTTGCTTCGCCACAAAGTGGGCAGCTTGGATCTATGTTGATACCCCTTTAACAAGTAGCGTAGCAACATGGATTGAGTTTTTCATAACTCGCCACCAAAAATATCGGAGCTTCATTGGGATGGATGTTACCCATAACTTTTTGTACATGTCAGCATTTGCATCCGCATGATTACCAACCCCTCTTATACTTTCGACATGAGTCTGGTGTAAGTAATGGTATCCTGATCTTACACTGTAGAATCCTGACTTGGTGTGCATCCAAATTGGCTGGTCGTGCATCCCATGAAGACTTGGGCAAATACCTTTTATAAGATCAATATCTGTGTTATCAAGGTATTGAGCCATTTTTGTATCAGACCATTGCGTACCATCCTCTGTCAAGAGGTCCTTTACTCTCAGGTCCTTTGGGCAGCTAGACCATCTGCGTATAGCAGGAGTTGGCATCTGTCGAGGTATCCAATTGTCCTGCCAAATCTTGATTTGTTCTCTATTTCCCACAATCCAAGCCAGACCCTTCTATATGAGTGAGATGCCTGAATGGATACTTCTCCAGGCTAGACTGGTATTAACTTTTCGCTTTGCATCGAGTAGAGATGTGGTAGGGAAGTATTTTGCCTTGAAAACTCTAGCCAATAGAGATGTTGGGGATGTGAGAAGTCTCCATGTTTGTTTAGTGACCAATGCTAGGTTGAAATCTTCCAGGTCTCTAATGCCGAGACCTCCAGACATCTTGCTCTTTGTTATTATGTGCCAATTTACCCAGTTTATTTTCCTCTGTTTTTGTAGCGCCGACCACCAGAATTTGCGAATCATGCCCGTTATTGTGACCAATACTTGCTTAGGCAATAAGAAGCATTGCATAGCATAATTAGGGATTGCAGTGAGGACAGATTTGATATGTGTTTCCTTACCAGCTGATGAGAGAAATTGGACTGACCAATGTTCCATTTTGCACCTAACTCTGTCTATTATGTATGAAAACAGAGAACATGTACTTCGCTGGATCACATCAGGCAAACCAAGGTATTTACCAAAACCCCCCAACTTATGGATGCTTGTGTGTTGCTTCATTTGAGTGATTACTTCAGTTGGCACACCTTTGCCAAAAAGTATAGCAGACTTCTGGTAATTCACTTTCTGCCCTGAGTAGAGTCCATAGATTCGTAGAGTATCTAATAAGGCAGTTACTGCTTGCTCATTAGTCGGACAAAAAACTAAAAGATCGTCTGCAAACATCAAATGGGAGATTGATGGGCCGTTCCAACTTGCCTTAAATCCTTGTAGAGTACGGGAGGTATTGCTTTTCTTGATGAGATAGGTTAATGCCTCTGCACAAATGATGTACAAATAAGGGGATAGGGGATCCCCTTGTCGTATACCACATTTTGGGAAGATGTGACCCGTGGGTTGACCATTCACCAGTATTGAATATTGAACTGTTAAGATGCATTTCATTATCCAAGTGCACCATTTTGTATCAAATCCAAACTTCTGAAGCATAAATTGCAAGAAAGGACATTCTAGTTTGTCTAAGGCTTTCATTATGTCCAGCTTCAAAGCCATAAAACGTTCCTTTCTATTCCTAGTCCTTAATGAATGGAGCAATTCTTGTGCGATTAGCACGTTATCCGTGATATGCCGTTGAGGGATAAACGCTGATTGTTCCTCAGAGATGAGACAGTGCAACCATTTTTTGAGCCTATTAGCTAAAACTTTGGAAATTATTTTATAGGCTACATTTGCCAGACTTATCGGTCGAAAGTCCTTTGGGGATTGGGGATGAGGTAGCTTCGGAACAAGGCATATGTAGGTGAGATTAATTTGGTCATCGAGAATGCCTTCTTGAAAGAAAGAGTGGACAAAGGAAATCACCTCTGGTTTGATAATGGACCAGTGTGCTTGATAGAATGTTGTCGTGAGGCCATAAGGCCCTGGGGATTTATCAGGGTGCATTTGTTTAATAGCTACAACGATTTCCTGTTCTGTAACCTCTGAAGTTAGCTAAGCATTCATACAATCAGTTACCTTGCAAGGGAAGTCATTGAGCATGGCAAACGCCTGTGAGTTCAGATGGCTATCTGCTTTGTATAAATCTGAGAAATATTGTACAAAGACATCCCCTATTTTGGAGTCCTCCTGTTGTAATTCACCCTTGGCATCTAGGATAGCTGCAATCCGGTTTTAATGACGTCGTTGTTTAACTTTTGAATGAAAATAGGTAGTGTTTTTATCCCCATTTTTAAGCCACAGGACCCTGCTTTTTTGGCGCCAATACTCCTCATCTTGTTTGTAGGCTTGAAGTAGCTGGCTTTTTAGAATTGCAATGCGTTCATAATCTGGCGGGTATGTGTCATACGCTGAGTGTAGTTCCTGGGTTAGCTCGGAAAATTGTTTCCTGGAATTGATTTAGTGTTGTTGCTTCCACTGAGAGATTCCCTTTCTGCATTCTTGGAGTAAGGAACTAAAATTGTGGGATGAATAAAGCGGTTTGGACTGATTCCAACAATGTGCTATTGAATTGGATAGGGAGGGAAACTGGTGCCATCGTGATTAATACTTGAATAGCTTCCTCCTTACCCAGACAGACGAGTCAGTAGATATTAGGAGTGGCCTGTGGTCTGAACCATCCCAATGGAGAAGTTTAACAACAGTTCGGTCATACTTCTAGATCCAATATTGATTAGCCAGTACCCTATCTAATCTGCTCTGTGTCCAGTGGTTATGCCGTCAACCAGTCCAGGTATAAAATCCACCAGTAGTTGGGAGATCTTGCAACATTAAACCATTGATAAAATTTCGGAACTGTCTGAAGGTATGAGGTTGGCGTCTAGGTCTCCCTTTCTTTTCATTGTTTGAGACAAGATCATTCATATCACCAAAATATATGTGTGGCATATTGGACTTTAACATATCAGCTTCCTCGGTTAACAAATTGTGCCAATAACTAGCACGATGCTTATACGTAGGTGGACCATATAAATAATGCAAATAAGAGAAATCATCGTCTATTGCAAGAGAGCATCAAGTTTATACAAAATAGGATCACCTAGAATCCTAAGAGTTAAATTGTCATTCCAAAAGACCGCTAAACCACCCCTTAGGCCGACAGGGGATACCAAAAAGTAATTAGAAAAGCCTAGTTCCGATTCGATATTTACAACAAAAGCATCAGTATTTTTAGTTTCAGAGAGGAAGAGGGCATGAGGGTGAGATCGGTTAACCATACCCTTAAGTTGACGAATTGTCAGTAGATTCCTCAACCCCTGACAATTCCAGTGCATGATTCTCATTCTGCCGAGGGTGGTTTTGGGGTCGCCACCCTCCCCTTTTCAACATCTTCGGTTAGCTTCTGTCTTGTAGATGGTTCTGCCTCTTCTGGTGGTTCTTCTGCCTTCCTCTTCAAGCCAAATGCAGACGGTGAGATACCTATTTCCTTTAAAACTGCCAAGCTGATCATTAAAGGGCGATCCGGGGTTGAATTGACTTCCTGGTAACTGGGCTCCGAATCTTCTGCAGCCTGTTGGACAGGTTGCAAGGCTTCATTTGAGCCAGCCCGAGAAACAGGGGGTACTTCAGTTATCTGCATATAAGGCGGGTGTCTTGGTGGCAAATCATCAGGCGCCTGAGGGTTCTCCATATAGGCTTGACAGCCGGCTACCTCGTGCATCAGAGATCCGCAACAGAAGCATAATTTCCTTAGCTTGTCGTAAGTGAATCTGAGGAGGATCAGATACCCATTAGGGTTTAGCTGGAATCGCGTGGCAAAAGTGAGAGTAGTAGTGATAGGCATTCGGATGCGGATCCATGACTCACTGGGTTTCTCTCCTACTGGCTCCTTAATTCTTATCTCTTCCACTAGACCAAGCTCCTTTCCTATTTCCCGTAGCATGGAATCGTCTCGGAGATCATCAGGAATCCCATGCACCTGAACCCAAAAGCTTATGTGTTGGAGGTAATCAGGATACTCACGCCTTGTCCACCGATCGATGGCCAACATCCAATCCTTGAATGACCAAGGTCTATTCTCCAACACGGACAGAAGGTGATGTTCCTGCATGAAGAAAAACTGTAGGTTGTGGTCATCGTTAACCCTACTGGTGAGACGACCTTCCAATTTCCAAGCTCGTGGAAGTGTCTCCTTCATTGCATGTGGCTTCTGGTGAAGGGGATTGATGCATCGGACCAGAAGGCTAAGGCGATGATCGATTTCTCGGTGCCGTTGAATGGTTTGATCAAGTTGAACCGGCTCGCGTTCGATTCCGATGCTAAGGTTTTGGATCGACTTCCAAAGCTCTCTGTCCATTTTTTGTGATGAAGAAGGGAGAGTGTACGAAAGAGAAAGGTGTGGAGAAGTGGAAGTGGAAGGAAGATTTATAGTCGCGTATGAAAAAGAGTAGATGGTAAATGGAGAGTCGTAGAGAGATAAAAGGCAAGAAGATCCGAGGAAAATATTGCATGCAAAAGGTGAAATGATGAGTTTTGATAGTAAAGAGAAAGTGTGGCAGTTACGAAAATGTTATGTACAGAAAAGTAATGATTAGGGAGATTTTGTCGCAAGGAAACGAAGTTTAAGTCGCACTCCGGCGAAAGGAAAATCGCACTCCGGCGAAGAGAGAGAGAAACCACCAATATAGAAAGCTTTCAAGTTTCTGTTATTAAACAGCCTAGTAGTTCGTGAAAAAAAAAAAGCGTAGTAGTAATAGAAATTTTCAAAAAGAAAAAAAAAATTCAAACAAAAGAATATCAAATTTTCGAATTTAGTTTGAGATTAAATCGAACATCACTCGTGATTTAATAAAATTACATTTATAAATTAAAAGAAAATTCAATTAATAAATAAGAAAAAAACACATAATTAACTTTGAAACGGCGTCGCTTTGATTGTGTTGGTATACAAACTTTTCAATAACCGCTTCCCTGCAATCTTCTCTCTTATCTCTTCTATCCGCTTCCCCCTTTCTCCTTCCTTGTAAATTTCCAATCTTTCTCATTGCTTTTCAAATCAAGCTTCAAGTTTCTTCCTTTGCTTCTGCAAATTCCATCGTATTTTCACGGACGAACAAACCCAAGGCCAACGAGCTCATGATTAAGGTCAGCACTTTGTCTCTTTTAAACAATTTCTACGCAACTGTATTCTAATTTGGAACCCATTTTTAGGGCTTTGGGTATTCTTTTCGCGCGATATTCTTGATTTGTTGTTGAAAAATTACGAACTGGGATTTTTCTGGTTTCTTGTGGTCGCTTATAACTTTATGGATTAGTGTAATTTTATCTATGCTGGGTAATTAGTTGTTGGAGATGAATTTTGGACGCTAGAATGATGAAGAGATTTAGTTTCTATGAATCTGAGTTCACAAACAAGGTTGTTTGAGTTTGGATTTGGCTGAGATTCATTCCTGTTGTGTAACTTTTTTTCGTAATTATCTATGGAACTTCATTTTACTGTTCAATGATTGCTACTTGTGATATGACCATTACAGAGGTTACAATCATCTATTTCAATACTCTATAGGGATTCAAAGTTCAGTTATCTCTCTGGATAGTTTCTTAGAATTTGGCTTGACATTGTTGGCAAGCTGTTTGCCTATGGAGTTAGGTTTGCATATCTTTGCTAAATGGCTGATCGTGTTTAACTTTCTTCAAGTTACATAATTGAGGCTTAAAGAATGCGTTTGGGATATGGGAATGCCAATTTGAGTTTGTAAACTGAGTTCTTATGAGCTCAGATCTTGTTTCTTAGCAACTAGAAGAATTTTATTGAGTTACATAAAGTACTGTGTTATGCGAGAGAGATCCTTATAATGGGGTGACTAAAAGTGGTTTTGTCTGTAAATGATGGACAGACTGTGACTTTTGAGTAAATGATTCACAGCTCAGTTGGAGACAATGGTGTTGGTAACCCATAAGTTGCAGGTACCTTCAACCACATTCTTTAAAATTCTAGATTATGTGTTGTTGCATTTGTTTAATAGTCATGTCTGCAAGTGATTGTATTACTACTAATATCTGTACGCATTAGAATCTCTTACATATTTCAAATGTTGTAGCTTTAGAATCACTCTTGTAAAGCCTTCTCTTACTTGCAACTCTTTTGAAATATAGATGCTCACTGTCATGATGTTATTGGATGTAGGGTTCACATATCTTGAATTCGTGGAGTTCACCAACATGGACCAAAGGCTTGGTTTTAAAGAGACCTGTTACGACAGTGCGATTTGTTGGAAGTAAAGAAAAGCATTTACGATTGAAGCAAAATTGTTGTTTTAGGTGAGAATCTCACTTTGCAACTGCATCTCCTTCATTTGAACATAAACAGAACATGGTACTACTTAGTTTGAGTCTTTGAGTCAAGATTTAAAACTCATATGTCAGTATTTGAGGAGGTTAGGTATTTTTTTTATACTTTGGAATGAAATGTGCCTCTTTGTTGGCTGGCATCTAATTCAGTAATTCTTAGCTAACATATTCCTTGTTAGATACTGTGACATGTGCTTCTCGACATGCTTATGATCACTCACGTTACTATATTAAATACTTCTCCTTTACAGTTAGATTCTCGGAATCATGAAATTTTGCTAAACTCTTTTGCAGTTTAGGGTCCTCCTCTCGCAATGGTAAATTGATAGCAAAACCTTTCAGAGTTACATCTTTCAAAGGTGGAATCCAGAATAATGATTCAGGAGAAACAGAGGGTGGGAAGAAAGTTACTTGCAACTCAGTCAAATTATCATACCGGTCAGATGATGATGAAAATAATGTCAACAGCCCTCCAAAGGCACAAAACACATCGCTATCATACACTTCGGAAACAGAGGATTCGATCACAGGGCAACCAGCTATTCAGAAACTATTCAAGAAATGGTTAACAATGATACGCACACAATCACCTATTCAAGTAATTGACGAGGCTTTGGGAGGAGAACAGGTTCCAGAAACGAGGAAGCCAGAAACTGAAACAGAGGTCCGGAGAACAGAAAGTCTCCAGAGTAGAGATAATGCAGTTTGGTCTTGGTTTTGGAGTCTAGATGCAGCTATCAAGATCCCATTGCTATTATTGTAAGTATGAGTATCAAAACCACTTTCTTTTCCATGTTGGTTGTATATGTATTTGATTATTCTCCTTGATCATATTTGCAGTGTTCCAGCTTTCTTAGCTGTTAATGTGATCTGTGGTCCTGAAGTTACAAAGGAGTTAACCCCTTTGTGGATGGCTGGTCCCTTAATCGTCGCCCTTTATATCAAAATGTTCCAAGGACTATGTGTTCTTTACGCCTTGTGCTTCAAGCAAACAATGAAATTGATAAGAAACCTTCCTTCTTATTACCTTGTAGCATACCATTACATTGCCCGTGGGAAGCTCAGAGACGATGCGAAAGCTCTAGTGTTTCAACCACTGGCAGCTATCAAGAACACAGACTATAAAGAGCTTACACGCAGTAAACTGAAACAGTTGCAAGTATGGATGACTGAGAAGTACTTGGATTTTGTTGAATCAATATGGCCTTATTACTGCAGAACTATCAGATTCCTGAAGAGAGCTAACCTGATTTGAAGCTCCTCTTCAACAAGGTTCTGACTTCTCAGGGCTTCCTTGTTGTCTTTGTTTTGATTCTTAATTTTAGAAAAGGCTTTCTCAAGTTTATGCTGTTCTCTATGTATACTGCTACCTTTTTTTTTTTGAGATTCTACAATGAGTTTTTGTTACTATCAAGGATTCCTTTTAATTCGTAGTTTACATACCACATACTTAGAGATACAATAACAAAAAGACATTAGCTTCTGAAACTTGATGGTAATGTTTCTTCAGTGAAGTAGTCCTTTCTCACAGTCTCTGCTGAGCAAAACTTGACCTAAACATATACAACAACATGGATTTTGAGGATAGCAATTAGAAATGATGGATGCATCAGAACTTAGTGATGTGGTATGGAAGTTACCAGAGAAGCGTAAGACTTCACCAACGGTTTTGTGAATTGCCAAATTGGCTGGAAAATAAATGGAGCATCTATGAACAACACTTCATCTAATCGGCTTGGATAGTAATAGTAAAATACATCAAACTGCAAATACCAAATATGACCATATCAGAGACTTATTGCTAAACCATTCAACTATAAGAAGATAAGAGAATACCAGGAAAGTCAAGAACTTAAGATCTGCATTCTGAGATCTGAATCCACGGAGATCAAACATCCCAAGTATCTTGTGTTGTCCTTCTGGTAGCTTACTTAAAGCCTTTTCAAGTAAGAACACACAAAGCTTTTCATCTTCAATTGGATCAAGCAGCTGCAGATAACAGATATTCTCTCAAATCCTTAGCTGTTTTATAAACCAGATTGATTGAAAAGTGGTGTCTAACTTGCCCCTGGGATGTGGTTTGCAGGAACTACAATAACTACTGGACGATCTTTGACATCTAGAAAGTCATGGACATAGGCTTTTCCTGTGTCTGCAGCTGGTTTGACAGAATCTTCAGATAGTTCATTTACCTTGAACTCATGATGCCATTTCTAAATCTTTTGAGTCAAGATCAAGTCGTAGTTATTAGCAAACCATGACATGATTCTAAAGGCTCTGCATAATACAAAGAAAAGGATACGATAGCTTTAGTTAGCTTTCCAATAGCTTCATCAACTGAGAATCTCCGGTCTTTCAGAAACCATAGGATCATATCCTCATCATCTCTTCCATTTTTACCAATTGGGAGACTACTATGATCTTTTGAAAGCCGTTCTTTTACTTCCAAAACTAGCTGCACCACACAACTCAATATATTCATTAACATAAAAATCGCTCAGAAATCTATGTAAAACATTCTAACTTTCTAACTGACTTCTTGGAACTCAAAAAAATCCAATTCGTAGAACCGAATAGGGAGAAGATTAAGTTTTGATTTACAGAGCTTCCAATTGCCAACAATGGAGAAAAGAAAACAGAGGACACAGGCCTAATAACAAGAAACCCATTGCCTAAAAGAAATTATTATAAACCTTGTGGGTTTGGTTGGAATATGAGACGCAACTACGGACGGAGAATCTGCAGTTCCGAGATGGATTAGTATACAATTTGACTGAAGCAGCAACGAGGGATGAACCCAAACGGATCGACATTGAGGGGAAATGAACCCACCAACACAAATTTGGAGAATTTGGAATCTTGCGATTTATAGACGAGTACGGGCCTTCTTCTGGATTCGGATCCGGTTCAACCTATGGGACCAAGGCATTACATTTTTATATTACTTTTATTTTCACTCTTATTTGATATATTACAAAAAAATAAATAAATAATGGTTATTAACCATAGAGCATATTTAAAACTAGAGAAAATTACCAAAAATAACCCAACTTTATACTTTAATTGCTTACATGACCCTTG
>OVAV01001547.1:899-13015 GCA_900406375.1 Iberis amara
TCACTAAATAGAGTTTAGGGTTTAGTTTTGAATGGGGTAGGTTTTGTTTGGGGTTTTAGGGTTTAAATTTGAAATTTTGAAGTTATTTCAAATTTGTGGTATTTTTCGAACATAAACATTTTGTCATATTTTTGAAAAAAATTGTGGTATTTTTGAAAATTTTGGGAGTGTATGGTATTTTTAAGACATAACTAGTTTTGTGATATTTTTGAGAATCTTCGTTGGTTTATTTGTTTTGTTAATGTATAACCGTCTTGGTCACAAACTAGTTTTGGTGTTAGATTCATTGACATTCTTAAATATTTTAAAATCAAGAAAAAGTATTAAGAAATTATAGACACTTATTAGTGATTTATGCCAGGGAATTAGTTTCAAGAAGATCAGATGGGCAAGCTTGGAGTGGCGGAAGAAAATATACATTGTAGGTCGAAAGGATATTATCTAATCCTAAATGGAGTTCAGTATATTGTTTATAGTGTAAGTAAAGATATGGGTGGAATACTCTCGTTTTATATAAAACAGTAAATTAAATAATTAATTGAATGATTAACGAATAAGAATGTGTGAATGTGGAAGTGTTGGAAGAGGCAAGTGAATAAGTGAGAGAGAAGTTTGGTGGATGCGCATGCAGCTTTCTTTCTAATTGTGGGATTGTGGTCATATATTAATGCTCTCCTCCCTTTTTTCTTTTAGTAATTATCTCTTTTGATAAAATCTTAGTCATACGTAGTTGTTGTAAGGTGGATAACTTAGGTTTTTTTTGTAATCTTCTATATTAAATCAAAAGAGGTTTCCAAGTACTAAGTTACAATTAAACTGCACATTAAAAAGAAAGCTAATATCCAAGGCAGGTGCCCCGAAAACTATCAAAAGATTGAGTGATGATTTATTACCCCAATACTACAAGAAAACAGACGAATTACTAACGAATATATTGACGGATTTTTGACAATTTTTTGACAGAAGCCATCCGTCAAAAAATTCGTCAGTAATTATTGACGGATATAATCCCTCAGCAATTTTGTCTGATGCAAACTAGCCATTTGAAGTTGTTGTTAACATATATATTTGAATATATAGACGAATTTTTCCGTTAGTAATCCATCAATTATTGATTCTATAAAAACCAGAACATACGATCTCCTCTTCACAAACTTACACACATTCTTATTAAAATATATACTTTTCGATCATGGAGGGATGGTGAAACGAANAATAAAGACACAAAGCTTTTGAACGACGAATATGCACGTGGTGTTTGTGAGTTCATGGAATTAGCATGTCGATAACCTCGGGCACAAAGCAGTCATAAGTTAACATGTCCATCTTCTTTAGGTCAGAATTCTCAAAATGCCATGATAGATTTAGTATGGAATCACTTGTATTGCAATAGTTTTATGCCGGATTATAAGATTTGGTATTTACATAGAGAAACTTGATGTTGTTGGTAGTAGTAACGCTAGCGAACCGTATGCCGATAAGACAAAAAAACCTAGAACAAAAGTAGATTTTGGGGCTGGTACGGTTCAAATCGTTAATGACATTTATAGAGTAAGTATAGAGTCATCGCAGGTTGTTGAAGAAAGGTTGAATGAAGAACCTAATTTAGAAGCATGAAGTTTTTTGTATGTTAGACGCAGCGAATCATCCATTATATATGGATGATGTACAGATGATCATTCGCCTTTATCATCCACAAGTAGGTTGATGGAATAAGGACATGCTATAATTTGGTTGAGGATTGTGTTGACGCCATAGCCAAATTTGTGAGGGATATCTTGCCAGAGGATAACATTGCGGGTTCATATTACGAGATACAAAAACCTATTTCGTGGCTTGGATTTTCGTATTAGATTATAGACGTGTGCATCGACAATTGTATGATCTATTGGAGACGCGATGAAGACCAGACGAGTTGTCAATTTTTTTGCAAACCAAGATATAAAGATACAGGCGGTAGAGTTTCAGTGCCTTACAAACGAATGTGGTATTTGCCACTAACAGATATGCTGAAGAGATTGTATCAGTATGAAAGAACATATGCGGGAATGAGATGGCATGCTGAGCATAGATTTGATAGAGAGATTACACATCTTTCTGATGCAGAAGCTTGGCGTCATTTTCAGTCTACATATCCATATTTTTCATACGAAAAACAAAACGTGTATCTCATATAACGTTCAGACGGATTCAGTCCTTTCGAGAAGCATGCTAGACAATATTCTCCGTGGCCGGTCATCATGACGCCTTACAATTTGCCGCCATCTTTGTATTTGAGACAAGAGTTTCTATTTCTCTTTGTTATTGTACTAAGACAAGCACTTGATGTGTATTTGCAACCATTGATATATGAGTTGAAGACATTATGGAAGAATGTGAAGGAGGTGTATGATGAGAACGATTACGTCATGAGTAAGTGCATTATGAGAATGATGCAAAATCTTCTAGAAAATCCGTATCCGAAATTCAAGAATATGCCGGAAGAGGATCATGAGACTTGGTTTCGATATTTCGTGGTTGATAACATTTTTTATAGTTTAATTTAACAACAAAATCTAAATATATAGTTACTAAAATTAAAAATTTTAATCATACAACAAGAATTCAACTAGGATCATGCTAATACTGCTCTAATGCGGAAGAAATTCAAAAGGAGAGCGGGCAGAGTTTACAACAGTCATTTCTACACGTGGACGAAGGAAGGAAAGAAGGCTGACGATGTCCCTAGCGCAATCTTCGACAACCTCGTATAGTATCGGGATAAACATGATACTAAAGCCTTATCGGCTATGAACAAGAAGAACCATTACAGCGATCATGAGGATAGGGGGCACTCGACCACAAACTTGGGTGCCAAAAGTACGGTCAAACGGGGCTGAGATGGTAACTATGCCTTTAATATAGTAAATTTTATATTTCAATCAAAAACTCGATCTAATTAAACTTATAATATTTAAACAGTTTCGTCATAATGGTGTGTGGCTGACCCCATTCAGTTTATTGAGAAGGTGCACACCAACAAGAAAACTAGAAAATTTGAGGATCCAATTGCTCGTAAGTTGGTCGAGATGTGTAAAAAACTTCTCGAAGAGATCATGGCTACTCAACAGAGACCGATGATTGTGACCTCCCGCTGGAGACGCAGTACGATATAGTTGCTGACGTAAGTAAAATTTAAAGTTTATTTTATAATAATGCATTATATATACTAATACTTCTTATTTTGGTTTTTTCAGACGACGACAAAGAAGGCGATGGGGTGCGTGTTCGGATTCGGGAACATGGCCCACTACTGCTTACCGGGATATCGACCAGCGAGGGATCCTTACAGAGACGAGGAGATGAGGAGGAAGGACGCAAAAGTAGCGGAATTGAAGAAGAAGCTCGAAGATTTGGAGGCTGCAAAATGCGAGCAAGACACTCAAATGCAAGCTTTCATGGATTTGGTTAACCGACGCTTCGGAGATTAGATTTTTTATTGTTGTTGTAATTTTATAATTATTTTAGGATTTTAATTTTATCAATTTAAATTTAATTTTGTTAATATCTTTGAATTTTATTTGAATATTTTTTATTAATAATAAATTAATAATCAATTTATTAATTTAATAAATTTAATAAATATATAAATATTTTTATTTAATTATCCTCCAATAAGTCAATAATCCATCAATAACTTATGACGGATTATTTCTAACAGCAATATTAATGACAGCTTAAGTCTATCAATAGTTCGCCAGTAATAATCTTTCATGAACCATCAGTAATTACTGATAGATTACGGATAGAATTTCATTACTTACGCGCTAAGACTGACGGACGGATTTCGTCAATAACCCGTCAAAAACATTGTTTACTGACAACGTATTGACAGATTTGTCCATCAGTTCGCGCGTGTTTTTTGTAATGCAAAAAGAACGGTTTGATTTGACCAAACTTCTTTTCAAACTATTTCTCAAAAAATATCAAGAATCTTCAAGCACAAATATGACTCCTCTTATAAGAAAACATTGAATTTAACAAAAACGATGTACTCGAAGCCACATATGATTTGATCTGATTGTAATATGACACTTTTCACATTGAGAGAAACACCTCTATTAGATTATAGTGTCTATAAAACCAACTTGCAATCATCAATAGTTGCCATGCAAAGTTTGGCCATGCCTTTGGCCGATTAACCGCTCCATTAACAAGCTCATAAGCTTCTGTTGCAAGGATAATTTTCTTGAGATGATGGGCAATCATATTCTCAATGGCCTGGCAAAGACACCATCATTTAGTTGAAGCCATGGTTCCTTTATTTACAAATGACATGTTTACACCATGAGCATCCCATATTGCATAATCCAAGGTGAGAGGGGAAGCTTCCATTTGACTAATTAAGAGCCAAGACTGATGAATAATGGAATCTCCTACCTACTCTCATTGCTGAGAATGAAACCATAAAGCAGCTCCTTTAAAGCTTTCGGAAATCACATCCTTTGAGAGAGCAACCTTACCTTTGACGATTCGTTTTTTTTTCAAATCGGTCAACTTTCCTCCGGATGGAGCTAGTAGACCTTTAGATTATGAGCCTAAAATTTGGCCAAACCTTGACAGGGGTGTTCAATCCTGAATCAATAATAACACTAATATGTTTTCATCTTTATAGTATATATAACAAAATCACTTAGAAAGCATGAAAAAGTGATAAATGTTTGGAATGGTAAAATATGAAATCACGTTTTCAAACGTGAACAATTAAGTCATATATCATTCATCAACTGTTGTATATAAATGTAAACTCTTTTGAATTGTTAAGCTTAATATCTTTGTTGGTTTTGTAATGTGTATAAGACTTTTTTGGAGTGAAAATCACCGATATAATGCAAAAAGTCAGTAACGGAAGTTGTGCCACAAGTACAACAAGTCATGGATTAAAATCCACTAAAGGCAAGGCAAGGTGTTTTAAAGAAGGAAGCCTTTAAAGAATATGTATATAATTGTAGTGATTTTTGTTTGTTAATCTAATTTAAGAATGATTGAAAATAATTTTATAAGAGGCACGTTGGTTTTTGCCTAATGGTTAAAAGTTTATTTTTAAACATTTTTTTGGTCAGATTCGACCTCATCTATGTGTGTTTTTTCGCAATACAATAGGAGCTTGTGATATATATGTTAAAAAAACATTCCATTGGTAGGTATAAAAGAAAGATAAAATCCAAAAAATAATATATATATATATATAGGGATTTCTTTTGAGTTTTGCTTTTAATATCTTATTATATAAAGTGTAATGAGTTTAACGTGAGTTTGACACATATGGTAATTATAATTTACAAGATCATGGCTATGTCATTGCTATTTTAGATTGTGACACATGTGAGTATAAAAATAGAAATTAATAGAAATTTTCCTTTGTTTTTTTAAAGGAGGTAAAATAATGAAAAAGAAAAAAATATATTACATGTTAAAAATGGAAACTATTATATCAAATATATAAGTTAAGAAAAAAAGAAAACAAAATTATAAGACTGATAAATGAAAACTATATAATATAGAGATTCAAAGTGTATACTATAAGAAGAGTGATAATGACTATATACATTTTTGTAATTATGTAATAAAAAAATATTTTAAAATTAAATCTTATGATATTGAATGCTATAATGTGAATGCTAACTATTGTACTGATTTGATTTATTTTCATGAAATTTTGTTAATTTTATTTCAAATATTTATTTTTCAGGTTTAATATTTACATGTAGAATAACAATTAAAAATAGTTCAGCATCCAAAAATATATTTTGTTTTAGTAAAATACTTAACGTTTATTTATTTATAATATTGAGCTTTAACTGATATGTTTTTGAAATCCTATAGAGATGTTATCTAGAATTTTAAATAATCTAACTTACTTTTAGATATTTTAAATTATGATTTATAATATATAATTTACTACTAATAAATTGCAGTTGAATGTCGAATATAATTATATGGCTTATGTATTTTACATCTCAATATATATCATTTATCCACGTATAAATCTAGTAATAAATAAAGATATATAATATCAACAGAACTTCTTCACAAAAGAAGAAGAAGAATTTGCATGTCGATTACGATCCATTATTACAACTTCAAAAACTAAATCACAACCGTATCAAAAACTTTAGTTATGTTTTGCCAATCAACCGAACTAATCGTTTATTCAATTTATTTTATACTACGATCTATAACTGTGGTAATTATTAGAAAAACTATCTTAAATTAAAAGGTAAGAATGCTATCTATAGTAATGAGGAGAAAATTTTAAGCATAAGGTCCATCAATTGGTTTTCCTTTTTGGTATACAAAGTTGTTGACAGACTAACTGGTCCCAAACCCTTTTCACCTATGAACTTGTATGTTGGTGACTATGTAATGATCTTTTAGTTACAAAGCCTATATATGTAATAAACTTCATAATTTAGTCTTCAGAAAATAAATAGAAGCATTTATCAAAAGTTAATCATTCCGCTCAACTGAATGACCTCATGCTTTAAATTAGATCAAATCCACTTTATACAACAACAAATAAAAACGGTTTAGTTGTATTTACACTTTTATACCACCAACAAAATGTTTAGTTGTAATTACGTTTTTATAAAACAAATTGTTTATAGCTATTCCTCAAATGTTAAAAGTACAAAACAAATTATTATGTAGGAGATCTGAACTCTTCTCATGTTTTTATTTAAAAAAGAATTCTTCTCATGTTTTTTTTTTTTGATAAACCGTGGGAGTTCCGAACCTTTGGCCCATAATCTCCCCCGGTGCCCAGAGTCAGTCGTTGATAATACCTATTTAAGGCGTAAATCACTCCTCCTAAAGGGTTTGAACTAGTGACCTTGAACACTCTAAAGAGTGTCTCAACCACTAGACCAAAGTCCTTTGGTAATTCTTCTCATGTTTCTAGTAATGTTTACACCTATTTATGATTTGGTGAAGTATTTACGATTTAATGTTAGTCTCACCATTTTGTTATTTATTTGTCTGTACTAGTCAAAAGTAATAGAAAATGTTTTCAAAGAAAATCCGACACCTAAGTAATCGGTTTATTTTATATATAAACTGATCATTGCATTGTTTTTTTAGTCATTATGGTATAGTAACCAATTAATATTTTTCATAGAGAGAGTAGATGGTGCAAGCATTACAAATGTATTAAAACGGATAATGATAATGCCGGAAGGGATAGGTAGAGACATAAAATTGCATGAAGAATAGAAATGATGTTGAAAGGGCACTTTTGGTATCATGTAACGAAGCATTCATTTCATTCAGTCCTGATCAAAATTGAATTTATATATAATTATCAAGTTGCCACGCCTGAAGGTTTTATTGTTTGGTAATTTCCCTCTCAATAAACAGTTATACTATATCTAATTAACAACATATATATGTACCTTACTATTTTTGGCACGTACCAGCATTGAACTTCAATCTTATGATTGAGTTGATTGGATTAGCTTCCATTGTCGCCAAATGGTATAAAAGCTTTAGATCAAATGCTTCTACCCACTGTTTTGAAAAACGGACCAAATTCATCCTTTCAAGAATATCCATGTCTGGTTGATAATAAAACCCAAATCTAATCGAATCGGTTAAAAATCTGGGTCGGAGCGGCAAAAATCTGAGTACCGGCGTTTCAATTGAACCGTGTTAAACCGAAATTAATTTTTAAATAGTAAATTTTTCATTAATTTCAAATTTAAATATTTTTCTGATAACTTTTTAAGGTTTATAATACAATTTAGTGTTCATAATAGTCTACTAAAGTATTCAACAAAATAGTTAAATGATTGTCAAGTGCCATATGCACAATATAACACCATATAACTTAGTTTATTATGTTTTCTTGGTACTTTTTATTGATTTTAAATTTAAAATCTTGACATATGTTTCTATTCACTATTATAAAAACTTATCTAACCAAATTTTATGCTTATGAAGGTTTTTTCAAATGTAATATGAGTATAATACTTTTTTTTATGACCAAAGAGTTCTGGACCGAAGCTTGTATATATCCTCAGGGCGAGACTCAAGTCATGTTATATAACTTTTCTTTGGAGAGCAGACCCCTCCCAACATGAATCGAACATGTGATCTCCTAGACCCCTACGTTTTCGGGATCTAGGGGCTTAACCACTATGCCAACTTATCGTTGGTATAATACTAATTTTATATACATATAAAAGTTCAACAAAACTATCAAATCCAATCGAACCCGGTCAAACTGTATTGACCCATGACCCCAAAAAATTTATGGTTCGATCTCTGGCTCGATTTTCAAAACATTGCTAGTTCGAACTGAATACTAGTTTTAACTAGTTTTTACGTTGTTTATTTATTAATTGGGTAGATTTTAAAATTATTTTAACTAGTGTTATTAATCCTCATACACACAGTTCAAAATTTTTTTAATCATTTCGTTTTTTAAAAAAAATAAATTAATTTTAAAAATTAATGTGTTGTTGCTAATTTTAGTTGATGGACGTGCCAACTAGGGGTGGACAAACGAGCATTTGAGATGGAAATATTCGGGAACGGGAGTGGGAAGAAAATTTGAGAGAAAAAGATATATGTCTCATTTATATCTCATTTTAGATTTAGGACGAGATCAAGATGAGACACGATGGGAACAAGAATTCTCGAAAAGAAAAAAAAGTCATATACCACTTAGCTAATCTTCGACGACACACAAGTAACAACCAAGAATAGTTAAATAATTATTTGTATTTTAAATAGCATCAAAATAAACTATTTATATTTTTAATAGCAACAAAGTCTTGTGTCTTCTTGTAGAATTAGGAAGAACGAATATTTCATATGTCGTTCATCTTAGAAGCACAAAACAATTAGATTGTAATCGTTAATAATAACTAATTAGATTTACTTTATATATGTTCTGATCTAGTAAATATCTAAACTATAAATAATAGAATAATAAGAAAATATTATATTTATATCATACACATATGTGAGACATGATTATATAATATATATATATGTATATTTTATATATTTGTCCCAAACAGGACAGGTGGAAATTCTCGTTCTGTCCGTTGTTTCGTTTCAATTCGAAAAATAAAACGGTATCCCATATGGGAGTATATTTTTATAAAACATGAACAACGGAATGGGTTTGGGATGGAATGGAACAAAACGGGAATTGTGCCCAGCCCGTAGTCAGGACCGGCTCAAAAATATTATGGGTCCATGGGCAAAACATAATTTTTGGGCCTTTTATTTTTAATTTATATGATAAAAAAAAATTAAGTAACACTACAAAAAATGATATATTAGATTTCAACTGTAAAATTATTCGAAAACCTTAAAATATATATATTTATGAAAATTATATATCTAATTTTTGAAAATTTTATAAAAAATGGACCCCTAAATACATAAAACACGGTCGGGCCCCTGGGGTGATCGCACTTCCCGCCTCCCTATATGAGCCGGCCCAGCCCGTAGTGCTAACCTTATAATACTAATTCATCGATAAAACTTACTTGATCATAACTACTTTTATATATGAACATTTTGTTTTCTCCGATTTTCATTTGGGATTCGATTAATATCCGGTTTGGTTCGAGTATTCAAATTAAAGAATCCTAAAAATCATTCGGGTTTGAAAGTACGGTTCAGTTTTTGTCTAGTTTTTTTCTTCTTATTCGAATATAACGTTTCATGTAAAATGTCCGGCATACCATGCGAAAGGGTTGTACTGTATAGAATTCTAAGATAAAAAATTTTGCAAGCTTATATAGCATTAAAAAAAAGTTCATTATAAATTGAGTGATGACATAAATAAATTGAAGTTTGATTATGATAGTAAGGACCAAAATAACGTAAACGGTCGACCGGTAAATTTGCATGCGCATAACTCGCAAGTCTCCCGCTCATGCTCTCTCATTACAGAACACAAGAAAACAGAGCAGACACATAGATTCACAGATACGTACATTTTACAATTCTACATATACAATCATACAAAACACAAAACACAAACTCTCATCATCTTTCTCGTCTCATTATGTCTGCAATTATGATTCTTGGTCTCTTAAACCCGCATGCTCCTCCTTCTCTATCCTCCAAATTTTCTCCTATAAAATACAACTTCTCTCCTACGTACTAATCACCACTTACCTCTCTCTCTCTTCACACCCTTCCTCTGTTCTATTCCAATGGCAATTTCTGGCTTCGAGGGATTCGAGAAAAGGCTCGAACTTCGATTCTTCGACGACTTTAAAAACCCTTTGGGACTCCGTTTAATCGACTTCCAATCTTTAGACCAAGTCTTGAACGAAGTACAGTGCACGGTGGTCTCCGCCGTAGCTAACCGTAGCTTCGACGCTTATGTACTCTCCGAGTCAAGCCTTTTCGTCTATCCAACAAAAATCATCATCAAAACATGCGGCACAACGCAACTCCTCAAATCCATACAACCGTTGATTCGCCTCGCGGGCAATCTCAACCTCACGTTACGCGCGTGTCGCTACTCGCGCGGCAGCTTCATCTTCCCAAAGTCACAGCCTTTCCCTTACACAAGCTTCGATGATGAAGTCATCATCGTCGAAGAAAGCATTCCCGAATCTCTCCGTTACCGTAAAGCTTCCGTTATGACGCCTTCTAATAACCCCTCACGTGCTTGGCACGTGTTCACCGCAAGTGCTGACTTGGAACCACCCCACGAGCCGCTCGTTGTCGTTGAAGTCTGTATGACGGAGCTTGACCGAGTCAACGCTCTGAGCTTCTTCAGACGAAATACCGATGACGAGATTAACAACAGCGATTCCGCAGGGCATGAGATGACGCAGCTGAGCGGTATCGATATGATAAACGCAAACGCGTTTATATGCGATTTCGCGTTTGATCCTTGCGGTTACTCAATGAATGGCGTAGATGGAGACCGTTATTCGACAATCCACGTCACACCTGAAGACGGTTTTAGCTACGCGAGCTTCGAGTGCGGTTTGTCTCTCTATGACGAAGGTGAAGGTGATATCGCTGAGGTTTTAAGTCGGGCTATTGATGTTTTCCAGCCAGATTCAGTCTCAATCGCCACTACTTACGGCGGCGAGGATTATAATCACGAGGTCACGAAACGCGTGGAGCGAGTATTGACGAAGAAGCTTGGTCTTAAGTGTCGGAGCAGGCTTATGGACGAGTTTCCTGGCTCCGGAACAGTTGTTTATCAGTCGTTCACGCCTCGCCGGATATAGTTTACGCGACGGAGGAGGATAAAAAGGATTTAGGTTTTAATTAGTTGAGATAAAAAAAAGGAAGGTGATGACGTGGAGAGATATAATTGGTTGAATGGTGTAAGTGGGAACATATGATCATGCACCCCACTTAATTTGCACTTGTGGCAATGTCACGCCTAAGCATTTTTGAGGTTCAGTGTTGTAGAATTTTAGTGGATGAAGGTAAAAAAAAAATGCTTGGTCTTTTTTTTTTTGTGTTCATGTTTGTTAATTTTCTTCCTTTACCCATCTAAATTTTATTAAATCTCTATCAGACTTTTGATATACCGTTTAATCGTTCTTACTTTATAATTATATAGTTACAGATTCATTCACCATCTGAGAAGATATTTAAAGTTTTGCGTAGTTAATTAGTTATGAAAGCTACTAGATTATAAATCTTGGTCTACCAAACTAATAATTTTCTAACACCAAATTTTGGACTTATATTGAAGATACTTTGCATTTTGCTCGTTCTCCTAAGATTTTTCAGTTTGTATATGTTTCACGTACCGATAACATACCCACAAACATATACAATAGCAGAAGAGGTTAAGACTAATTCTATTTTGAATAAATTAAAATGGTTGTAAACTTGTAATGCTATGCACTTTTTCTATATTGATATAATATATGTTGACGAAAACTAACCTTATAAAAAAAATAATGTTGAATAATCGCGCATGTAAATTCTACCACGCCAACATACCAAAATCTAATCTGCACGTGACAATAAATGACTACAGCTTTTAGCCTAAAAGTTTACTCCAATTTTTTATTAGAGAAAATTACTCAAAATAATCCAACATTTAACTTTAATTGCTTATATGACCCTTGATTGGA
>OVAV01001549.1:0-10831 GCA_900406375.1 Iberis amara
AGTATATCGATTTTGAGAGAATGATTTTGAGGTGCGATATGATTTTTGATGAGATGAGATGATGCTCGATTTCGAATTTGAGAGATTTGAGGAGAACTAGGGTTTGAGTTTGATGAAAAAAATGATAGAGGTGAGCTTAGTAGTTTAATTTGGTTTTGCTAAATTTTGGTTCGGTCTAGTTTGAATGTTAGCCAATTTTAATTTAATTAGCTTAGAGAATGTTTCAGATCTGGTCAAAATGAATGGATTTAGGTAAAATTGTAAATACCTCAACTCGCAACAAATTTTGTGTCATTTTTTTATATTTTGAATTAAAAATAATTTAATTAAATTTCTGTTTATTTATGTGTCCTATAAAGATTACCTTGTCACAAATGAGGGTAATAGAGGAGTTGCCTCTCAAATGGAGGACGATCCTTTTTGTTTTCACTTTCTTTTAGATTTGTTTCTTGTTCTAAGAATGTGGTTTTTATAATATGCATATATATAAGAGATAAAACTTACAAAGTTTGGAACTTTTATAACCATTACACCTACTTCTTGTCTATGTCTTGGAGCAATAATCTTGTTTCAGCAGCAAAATCAATAGGCGAAACACTTTTTATAGTTATCCTCTGTTTCTTCTCACTGTTATACTCATGCTGAGATACACTAACTCGAAAGATATGAGATGACCATGTAGCTTCTTTCAGTTTTGTCTGAAACTTATTAGCTTCACCTTCCTGAAGAACACATACATATCATTCATTATATTTAAAATCAGAATTAGGAATGTTTTTAAATGGTTAGTTTTCTTACTTCTGATTTTAGTTTATTGAGTTCGTCAGCTGTGCAACCAATAATCTTTTCTGCTTCATCATTGAATGCAGAAAACCAAGCTTCACCGGTTGAGTCAGAGACTTTCACTGACATTATATACCTGATCAGATCATAAATACATATAATTAGCGCATACAAGATCTAAGGGCTGGGCATTTTATCCAAACCAGAACCGAACCAAAAAATCCGGAACTGAAACCAAACCAAATTTTCAAATAATCCGAATGGGTTTTAATATTTTTTTAATATGGGTACCCAAACAAAACCGGACCTGAACCAAAACCCGAATGGGTACCCAAAAATCCGAATGTATTTATATATATAAGTAATTTTATAGGGTATTTCGGGTGTTTTGGTTTGGATAATTCGGGATTTAGTTGGGTTTGGACCCAAATACCTGAATTATCCATGTTACCGAAAAATACAAACCGTAAACCCAAAAAAACAAGACAAAAAAATCCAAATTACCCAAAAAAACCCGAACAAAAAAATAATTCAGTTCCATATCGAGTTTGGTAAAAACAAAACCCGACCCGAAACCAAATAGACCCGACCCAAACCAAAATCTACCCGGTTTCTATTTAGGTCTTATGTAGTCAGACCCAAAAAACCCGAAACCCGAATGCCTACCCTGTAAATCTCTATTCTTGTGTTTGGATATTTATGAATCTCACATCATCTTTTACCTTAAACTGCATTCTTCTTCCTTTTTGTGACAACCTTCACACCAATAACCAGAGTCCATTGCTTCAGTTACTTTCTTGTTACAAGTCTTGCAAGCTCGGTACCACATCGTCTGATCTGGCTTGATGAAGCTTATGTAAGCTCTAGTACTGAAAAATACAGGCTGCAATACAAATGCAAGAAACATAATAAACCAAAAGTTCTTCTTCCTAGATCTTAATATGTAAGTACAGTTAAGTACCTTTTCTTCGCCTAAAGAAGGATTACTTGTGAAGTGAGAAAGATAAACTCTATCAGAATACATGGATCCTGTTCCTTTATTTGCAGAAGAGCTCATTCCTGAGCCAATAGCAGACATTGATGTCTCTTTACCTTCAGAATCATACCAAGATTTCAACTTTATTGCTTCTGGTGAATTAGGATTTATCATTACATTGCTTTTGCCGATAGTGGACAATGAGACACCTAGAAAACAATGATCTCCGTTAGGTCTCAGTTTAACAAAGTTCATGCTTTCACTTACAAAAACAATTCAAGATTTACCTTGAAAATCTCCAACTTTGAGAGATTTAATCGCGATAACAGGGTTCTTATCAGCTATATCTAGCAGCTCTTGGCCTATGCCAGTTGCTAGATCGTTCCAAAGAGATACCACAACAGTTTTCTTAGTCTCATCAACTAAAGTTATATCCCTCTTTGGGATCATCTCATCGTCATTCTTCCTTCTAATGCTCATGGTAGGAGAAACACTTTTAACAACACCAATAACATCTGTACACAAAATAGCAGTCAAGGTCATTAAAACCTTCAAAATGTGTTTACAAACAAGAAATAAGGAAAAGCTCTTACCAATAAGCTCCTTCTGGTTTACATATGAACCCAACTCATCAATGGGTACGAAGTTGAATTTCGTTTCAGGGATAAACACTTCTTCGTTACTAGCTTCTTCAACCTCTGAATTCTCATGTAGTGTCATCTCATAATCGTTCTTAACTGTTTGGAACTGCTTATTAGCACGTTTAAGTGATCCCCTTGATACATAATAGACCTTTCCTATCTGAAATGTGTCATAAAACTTCCTTGCAGCTGCGTTAAACATTGTTGCCTGAATCTGTGTTCCCTGCATTTCCATAAATTATGAAAATCAATCACCACAAAAATTCTGAAACAACAATTTTAAACTATAGAATCTATCAAAGCAGCGTTACTTCCTCATCAGTTAGTTCCACATTAAAGACACATCCTTCTCCTCTGGAGTTTCTGTAAGTTCTCATGACTCCTTTGTTTGTAACACTAACTTTAATGGTCCAACTCTCTTGGTAAGGGTTTAGAGAACCAAGTGGATGAACCCTCCTAGTCATAGCCATTCTTGCAGCTGGTGCAGCACTACAGAAACCAGAGATTTTAAGAACCATTCATAACAACTTGACAAAAAGATCAACAAAAACAATTTCGTTACTTTCCCCTCTGCTCATTGATTATCTGTGAAGCTGATTTAGCAACAAACTCTTGCTTTGGTTTGGGCATTATGCCTGTGGAAGCCTTAATCTCTGAGTCAAGTGCAGTAGCAACAGCCTCGCATTTTGTAACAAGCAAATATCTGAAGTGAGACAAAGATTCATTCTATTTAGTAAACAATCGGTAATCATCAAAGAAGAAGCAGAGAGACTATTTACTTTTCTTCTGATTTTCCTGGGATATCGTTGACGGTATAATTAAGGAGACGAATCAAGCCAAGATTATGTAGTTTCCCAGAGATGATATCAGATGTCATAGTCGCTGGTAACATTGCTTTAATCTTCATCTTCCCATCATTGGCACTAAACCTGATAAACAAAATCACAAGTCAATAAGGCAAATCATACAGCCTAAGCATTACCATCAAAAACTAAATAACGTCTTATAATTTCCAGATCTAAACAAAAGAATCAATCACCAGAAACCCTAATCAGTACATACAAAATCAATTTTCGTGTTCAACCGCAGCTTCTAATCTACCAATGAAGCACAAACTATGATAAATTTGAAGACAACAATAATCAGTATCTGAAAGTAAACCTAGAAACTTACGTATAACGATTCCCAACGGCCTTAAGATCCACGATTTGAACAACGATCTCACGTCGAACCGAGGACGAATCAAAGGATTGATTCGATAACAATATCGCAATACCATCTTGAGTCACTGAATTCTCCATTTTTCTCTCTACCTCTCACTCTCTCTCTCTCTCTCTCGAAGTGTATGTGAGAAGATAAAACAAAGAGCAAAAATGCTTTTTGTAAAATAAAATTTTGCGCGGGAGATATTAGATTTTTGTTCCCGCCGTTTTTCTTTCAAAAACTTTGCCATTTCTTTTGTTTTTACGCCTCCTGAAACCCTCTGATTCATCTAGAAGGTTTCCGGATATTATTATTATTTATTTATTTTGGCCATAAAGGGATTAAATAGGGCTGGGCATTTTAACCGAAACTCGAAACGAAAAACCCGGAACCTAAACCGAACCGAATTTTCAAATAACTCGAATGGGTTTTATAATTTGTTAACATGGGTACCCAAACCGAACCTGAATGTATTTATATATATATATAAGTAATTTTTATAGGGTAATTCGGGTTTTTGGTTGTATTTCGGATTTTATGGTTTAGAGAATTCGGGTTTTAGTTGGGTTTTGGACCCAAATATCTTAATTATCCATGTACCCGAAAAATACAAACCATAAACCCAAAATACAAGACAAAAAAAAATCTGAATTACCCAAAAAACCGAGGAAAAAAAATCGTTTCATATTAGGTTTTGGTAAAAAAAAAAAACAAAACCCGTCCCGAATAGACCCGACCCGAAGCCGAACCGAAATATATTTGGTTCCTATGTAGTCGGACCCGAAAAACCCACGTTACCCGAACTGAAATCCAAATGTCCACCCCTAGGATGAAAGCTCACTTTATTAGTTTAGCTTTGATTCTGTTCTTAAGATACTGAATTTAACAAAACATTTTTCTCTATTTTTTTTTTTGTTCAGATTTTATGGAAAAATTTCATCAAATCATACATATCAACACACTAATTTATAGATTATAGATTATGTTATATTTCTTCCATGAGATTTAGCATTTTCTGTGCATTAAACACAGCAGAAGATCCTTGTTTTGTCTTCTCAACAATCTGCTTTATCAATTGCTTCTCCATTTCACTCTCAAACTCTTCTTCTTCTTCATCATCATCACTCAAACCAAGCAGATCTTGCAAAATAAAGAAATTCACATCCTCTGATGTTCTTGATGAATCTTTTCTATCATCTTTATGACTCCAAGATGAGCTTTTACTTATCAAAGACGACAATTCTTCTTCTTCTTGCTGCTGTTGCTTGTTCTCATCTTCTTCTAAATAATCGTTTATATCCATCAGTTCTTCGTAAGATTCATTAAATGCATCAAGTGCTTCTCCTGTTAGATCCATTACCATAGGTTGGATTTGGATATGCTTCTTCTTGTTATGTGTTACAGAATTTTGAATGTGTTTCTTTTGTCTCTCTAGCTGCTTTAGTTTCCTCTGGCTCTCTTGTAAAGCAATCTCGAGTTCTTTTACTGTATTTTCGTACCTCGAATTGATAACTTTGTACAGACGCAAGGTTAACTCGCGAGCTGAGACTGTATAGTTTCCTGATTTAGGTGTGGAG
Organism: Iberis amara; assembly: GCA_900406375.1. NCBI lineage: Eukaryota > Viridiplantae > Streptophyta > Magnoliopsida > Brassicales > Brassicaceae > Iberis > Iberis amara. Next base: position 5,181 of record OVAV01001549.1, read on the forward strand.
TTACCACTTGGTTCTTTATTGGATTCGGTTTCATCAAAACGCTGTGGTTTTACTTGGTCATCTTCTCTTAGCTCGCCTTGCGCAAACTCTACTTCAAACTCTGGCTCAAGCTGTAGAATTGAGACAATGATTCAGTTGAAAAAAGCAAAACCAAAGAGCATAAGCAAAAAAGCATTAAAGCTTAACCTCAAAGACATCTTCGAGTCTTGTTTCGATATCGGAAGAACTCATGTTGATCTCTAGCCTTTCTAATTCAGCTTCAAGCTCTGCTTCAATTTTACTTATAGATTCTAAGTTCTCTACTTTCTTTTCATCACAATGTTTTACACCACTGTGTAAATCATCTTTCACTGTCCATGAATCTTTCGAATTCTTTGTCTCCTGTAACTCTCCTTTCGCCTTGTTTCTTTCGGTTTTGTTTACTACAAATGATGACATTATCCCAATTGAAATCCCTACTAACAACAATGCTGCATCATTTGATCCTGAAAAACTCAAAACCCGCCTTAAACATGTTAAAATCTTGAGGAATTCCTTGAAATACTATCAAAAGAAGTTTAAATTCCAAAAATATTTAACCACTTCCAAAAATTTCAAAAATACTAGGGATAGGCATTTAAACCGAACCAAACCAAATTTAGTTCGGTTGGGTTTATTCGGCACAATTTTTATTTTAGTTCGGTTTTCGGTTCGGTTCGACGACAATTTCTTTTTTATACAAAATTAACCGAACCGAACCGAACTTTCTAAAATTAACCAAACAAACCGAAAAAACGAAAAATTAACCGAAATTAAGATTTTCGAACCGAAAAACCGAACTTCAAAAATGAAATACCGAACCGAACAAACCGAATGCCGAACCCCTAAAAAATACCATTAAATTATTTTTTTCTAAAAATAACACAAATATCAAAAGTGAATTTTAAGAGTTTAGAATTTAAAACTTTGGGTTTGGGTTCACTAAATAAAGTTTAATTTTGAAGGGGATAGAGTTTCGTTTTGGGGATTCAAGGTTTAAGTTTGAAGTTTTTATTGCAAATTGGTGGTATTTTTGGAACTTTTGGAAGTATGTAGTATTTTTAGAACATACCTAGTTTTTTTGAGTATTTTTGAGAATCCCCTAAAATCTCCTCCTTTAGTCAATAAAAACAAATTTCAAGTTCAAAAGATAGAGAAAAAGTTTACCAATGTTATGATTGAATCTTCTACTCGCTCTCTTCGAATTTCCACTCCTCTTAGCATAAAGAACTGAAGATTCCAACTTCTTTAGCTTCGGAACTCCGCATTTCGGCACTTCCTGGCTAATTACTTGTGTACCATCAGTAACAATTAAGGGCCTTGAAGCTGAGAAGCAAGGAGATGGAAACGGACTATACAAATACTCTTCTTCTATAGACATTTTCTCTCTATGTAACCGAGTTCTTAAAGGCTTGATAAGATTAGTAAACCTCCGATTTCTCTTGAGAAACGCTCTGTTCTTACAAGAATCTGAAAGAATCTCATCATTACTATAAGCTACTTCCACTCCATATACATTGCCACAATCAAGATTTTCCTCATTTACATACTCCTCTGAGTTTGATTTCTTGATTCTTACCAATTCAGTAGCTAAGCTTCTTGGAGATTCTAGCTTAACATTAGTCAAATCTTGAGAAGAAGAAGAAGATTCAAGAAAGGTTTCTTTACCTTTTGGTACATTTTGTAGTTGCTTACTTATGTATCCTGTAGCAGCAGTAGCTGCTATTAACCATAGATCCATTTCTTATTCTCTTTGTCTACAAAACTCAAGAAATCACTTGGATCATCCTCTCAAATCCAACTTCATAAACATTCGAGAACATTTCAAATCCAATCAAACGAACCACTCTAAGCTTTAGAATCAAAGGCTCAATCTTTCAAACCAAACGACACCGTTTAAGAGAAATGACCTAATACCCAATTGGAGAAACCTAGAAAAAGCTTCGAATTTTCCATTGGTGACGAGCTTTTGAACAGTAATCGAGTAAACCCTTTTTGTGGAAACAAATAGATGATGATGATTGGCAAAGAAAGGAAGAAAGAAGAAGACTTTAGGAGTTTAGAGATTACAGAAGGTGAGAATCTGAAAGGGTTAAAGGAAAGAGAAGACGATGGTAGGCATAGGCCGGCAAGTTTGTGAAGAAGAAGCCATACGAGCTACCAAGGGTTACTAAAGAATTTCTGGTTTTTCAGTCAATAAATGAAAAAGAGAACAACTTTAAGGACTTTTTGGTGAAAGGGTCAATATTGATGTTTTTATTTTTTTTTATTAGCGTAAACTGATTTGTTGTTAATTAATAACGTTTATGCACTCTTTTTTCTGGTGTTCAGTTCATTCTTTCCGATTTTAGTTTTCTAGACGGATTATGCAATTCGCTTTGGAGGCCCGTTTAACCATTTGTTAAAAGTGCATCGCTCCTATTTTCAGAACTCGACTTAATTTTAGTGAGGATAAGTGAAGTAGTAGTTTCATTGTCTTCTTCCATGAGGCGTTTTTATGGAAGCGTTTTTGGTGTTTCGTCTTTGGTGCTATGTTCTATTTGTTTGGAGCTCTTTGACAGTCATGTGTACTTTATAGTCCTTCTTCTCTTTATTTAGCCTTTTCAATACTATTTTGTAAATGTCGGTTTGGTTTCCTGCGTTTTTGATCTATGTTTGTCGAAAACGTTGGGCTTTGTGTCTCGGGTTGTAAACTTTTATCGGTTTTATAAATCCAATAGATGGAAAGAAAAAAAACAAACAAACCAATATTCTTTTTTTAATGACCGATGAATTATGGGTCAAAGCCTGTAAATTTTCTCATAATGAAATCCAAACTATACTATATAATTTTTCTTTGGAAAGCAGACTTTTCTCAACGTGATGAGTATGTCTAATCAACAAATCAATTCTATTGCAAAAAATATTTTTGTGGTTTCCTTTAATATTTTATTGTTTTCAAAAAAAATTATTTTCTGGTTTTTACAAATTTTATATATTTTATAAAAAAAAAAATTTGGACTTTTATTTCAAAATTTTGTTAATAATTTTTGGGTTAAAATATATTGTAATCTATTTTTGAATCCATTTACTAATATCTTTATGCCCCTACTTCACATTTTTGAGAAAAAAGAAAAAATTGGATCTTTAACCCATTGCACACTAGATATTAGATGCATATTTGGATCGAATATTGTCGATCTAATTATGTTTAAAACAATCATTAGATGCATATTCAGGAAAACAACCTTAATCAAATAATTAAATATATCCATTTATGCATTTTTTTATTACCATAATTCGATTCTACACAATTGCAAAATTATGCACTATAAGAATCCGAACAAAATTGGTGACAAAAAATGAAATTCGATCAAAATATTGTCGATCCAATTGTGACAAAAAAATAGCTGCACATTCTACAATTAACACTGGACTTCATAAATTAACCAAATGCAAAATTTAACTATTCAGCATACAAATATGATGAAAAATCTAGAACAAAGAAAACAGACTCTAAACTCAAGAGTGAGTTCTAAGCTGAGAAGACAGTAAGAAAGATGAAATGTCAAAGTAACTTGAGACTCAAGAAGAATAAAACCCTAAGATTCCTAATTACAGATACACTCACTTAAGCAAAGAAGCTTAAGAGAAGTTACTTAAAACTAATGTCTCAATCAATCAAAGTCGATGAAATACACAAGGAAATGAGCTTTGAGTTCCTTGACGCTTAGTTTCTTCAGTATCTTCTGAGACAAAAAAAAAAAAAAAGAATCACAAGATGAAACATAATCTCAAATTCTCATAGAGGTTATATCTAGGACCGGGCAAAAAACCAGAACTGAAGAACCGAAAAACGGTTCTGGATCGGTTCTGGTTCCACCCAAATTACCCGATGGTTCCTAAGATAAAGAACCATGGGAATCGGGTAGGGACCGAAACCGAAGAACCGATTTTTTTGTTGCTTTGACTATTTTTTAGGGTATTTTAAAATAGTTTCGGATATTTTAAACTAATTTCGGGTATTTTAAATTATTTTCGGGTAATATTTGTTTTTCTAAGTAATTTTTTTTGTTTTTCTTGTAATTTTTTTGTTTTTTGGGTATTTTTTTGTTTTTTCGGGTATGTTTTGTTTTTTCGTGTAATTTTGGTCATTTTGGGTCTACAATACTTGGAACCGATTAATAACTAAAAATTTCGGGTAATTTTCGATTACTCAACATGGAACCGAACCGACCCGGAACCGATGAGAACCGAACCGAAAATTTCAAAAGGATTAATTGGGTATTAAAATCCAGGATCCGAAAGAACCAACACAGAATGGTTCCTACCCGAAACCAAACCGAATACCCGAAATCCCAGACAAACCTTTAAGACGACTCGTCCTGCGTTTTCTCTTAGGGGAAGGAAAAGCTAGAAACTGCTTTCTCTGTTTCTTCACTGGAGATGTATCATTAGACATCAAAGACTGTTTCTTCTCTGTAGATTAAGTCCAATAACTAAAAAATTATAAGATCATCATCCAAAAATCTTGAAGTAGTTAACAACATAAATGTATATATATCACCTTTATGTGCAAGCAACTTAAGTCCATGAAGTCTTGAGCCTTCATTAGAGTCAGATGATTTGCTTAAGACCTCTGGTTCTAAAGCACAAGATTCAATAGTATTGTCGTTAACTCGATTCGATAACTGTAATACTCGAGTTGAGGATCTACAAACTTCACATATCCACATATCTGGAACAGATTGCAATTGAATCTTTGCGCAATAGCTGAAGATAAACATAATACACATTGAGAAAGAGTTCTTTACAATAAGAAATTGAGATTCTTACTTACATATGCTCTCTTACTTCTCTGCAATTGAAACAAGTCATTATAGAATCTTTAATGCCTATATCTCCACATACTTGACATTGTTCCTATGAAAAACAAATTCGAAATCAAATCAGCACAAATCGAAAATTGTGGACTCAAATTGTAATCATCAAAGCAAAAACAATTAAGTCCAAACAGTAATCTTGATTCATAACAAGAATGTGGACAAACAGACTGATTTCAATCAATGAAAACCCTAGAATCTCTGCTCTAATTGAGCTCATCTTCCAAAACAATGTTCTAACAAGAATTTCTGTAATTCATGAAGCAATCAAACAGTTGTACAATCCTTGAAGCAGATGATAATCAATTGAATCTTGAAGACAATCAGAGGATAAAGAAAGATTAAAAAAAAAAAAAACTTCAATCGAAACAAGAAATTTTACAATAGAGAGCCAAGAATCATAAAAACCCCCAAATAAATTCAAAGAATTGATTTCTTATTGTTTTCATTCGAGAATTGCTTATTGAAAATCGTAGAGGGTAATTGAATATTGATTATCCCCTTTTTTTATCGATTCTTGGATTTTTTTTTTGTATCTACTCGAAAAGAAAGTGATGATCTTACTGGTTGAATAGTGTTCATATTCAGAATTGTTTTGAGTCTTGAAATGGCGTCGATGGGGGAATATCCAGAGATTTTAGGTTTTGGAAGTGTAATCAAGAGAGGAAGAAGAAGATGAAGATCTTCTTGAAAAGATGAAGAAGAAGGAGAAGCAGTTTCCGAGTTTCCTCTTTCCAAATCCAACTCTTGTTTTTTTTTTTTTTTTTTTTC
>OVAV01001550.1:0-13012 GCA_900406375.1 Iberis amara
TCCTGTAGCTCATGTTCATACACAAAATGGTTTAGCTGAATTATTAATTAAACGTCTGCAACTAATTGCAAGAATGTTAATCATGAGATCAAAATTACCACCTTCTATTTGGGGTCATGCTGTTTTGCATGTTGAAGCAATCATTCATATAAGACCAAGTGCATATCATAAATATTTCCCATTGCAGTTAGCATTTGATCGTGAATCAAATATTTCTCATTTAAGAATCTCTGGTTGTGCAGTATACGTGCCTATAGTACCACCATAACACACAAAGATGGGACCACAAAGAAAGTTGGGTATATATGTTGGTTGTAATTCTCCATCAAATAATATACTTAGAACTAATGACTGGTGATATATTTACAGCTTTTTGTTGATTGTCATTTTGATGAAAAAGAATTCCCAATCCTAGGGGGAGAAAACAAAGAAGTATGAAAAGAGATAAAATGGAATGTACCATCTCTATTACATTTAGACCCTCCTACAAAACAGTCTGAACAAGAAGTCAGACGACTTATGCCTCTACATGAGTATAGCTAATCAACTACCTGATGTGTTTGTAAATACCAAAATGGTAACTAAATCACATATTCCAGCTGCAAACGCTCCTGCTTATATTGAAATACCACAAGTGCATGAAAAAGTAGATGAAACTCATGAATCTAGAGTATGCTTAAAGTGTGGAATACCTATGAGTTCTAAAAATAAAACCCTAGAGAAAGAAAGAAAGTTAAAAACCTTGATACTCGCCAAACAACATATAATGTTTTGGAGAAAACGAATCATGAGTCTACAGAAAATGTAGAGCATCATGAACCAGAAGAAAATCATAAAATTTCTATCAATCACATCCATAACAAAAGGATTTGGAAAAGAGATGAAATGGATGATATTGAAGATGTATTCTCTTATCTTGTATCTAAGGAAATATAAGAAGAAACGAAGATCCAAAACCAAAGTCTATATATGAATGTCAAAAGAGACACGATTGGATCAAATGGAAAGATGCAATACAAGTCGACCTTGATTCGCTTAATAAACGAAATGTATTCGGACCTATTGTTCTCACACCTGAAAATGTAAAACCGGTTGGATACAAATGGGTTTTCGTAAGAAAGCGAAATGAGAAGAATGAGATACAAAACTCGTCTCGTAGCCCAATGTTTTTCCCAAAGACCTAGAATTGATTACGAGGAAACATATTATCCGTCATGGATGCTATTACGTTTAGATTCCTAATGAGTCTAGCTGTTAACGGAAATCTTGAAATGCGTCTCATGGACGTTGTTACAACGTATTTGTACGAATCATTAGATGCTGATATCTATATGAGAATTTCCGATGGATTCAAAATGCCAGAAGCATTAAGTTCTAAACCTAAAGAGTTATGTGCAACAAAATTGCAAAAATCATTATATGGGCATTATATGGGTTAAAAAAATATGGACGTATGTGGTATACTCGTCTTAGTGAACATTTAACAAAAGAAGGATATGTAAACAATCTTATATGCCCATGTGTTTTCATTAAGAAAACAACAAATGGATTTGTAATTATCGCAGTATATGTTGTTGACCTAAACATTATTGAAATTCAAGAGGAAATACAAAAGGCATCAGACTATTTAAAAAGAGAATTTGAGATGAAGAATCTCGGATAAACAAAGTATTGTCTTGGCCTTCAAATTGAGCATTCTCACAAGGGTATATTTGTGCATCAATCCACATATACAAAAGAGTGTTAAAATGCTTTGGCATGGATAAAGCAACTTCTCTAAGCACTCCAATAGTTGATAGATAACTTAACGTTGAAAATGATCATTTTCGACCACTTGGCGAGAATGAGGAGATTCTTGGTCCTGAAGTACCATATCTAAGTACAATATGAGCTTTTATGTATCTTGCAAATTGCACTAGGCCTGATATATTATTTGCCATTAATCTTTTAGCAAGATTCAATTCGTTCCCTACTCGAAGACACTAGAATAGAATTAAACATGTCTTTTGTTATTTACAAGGGACTACTGATTTGAGATTATTTTATAATAGAAATTCGAATGGTCAAATGATTGGTTTTGCAGATGCTATATATTTGTCAGATCCACACAAAGCTCGATCACAAACTAGATATGTCTTCACAATAGAAGGTACTTCTATATCATGGTGTTCTCAGAAACAAACACTCGTGGCTACTTCCTTAGTTCATGCTGAGATAATCGCACTTCATAAAGCAAGTAAGAATGTGTAAGGTTAACATCAATCAGCCAACACATTCGTTCAAGCAGCCGAATCTCTGACAACACAGAGCCAACAATCTTATATGAAGACAATGCTGCATGTGTTGCACAGACGAAGGAAGGATATATCAAAAATGATAGAACCAAACCTATCCCTCCGATATTCTTTTCATACATCCAAGAGCTAGAGAAATATAAAGCGATTAAAGTGAAATATGTTCGATCATGCAACAATGCCGCATATCTTTTCACCAAATCACTACCTACCTCGATATTCAAAAAGTATGTTCTCAAAATTGGAATGTGTCATCAACGAGAATTATAAAGATGATACTTCGTCAATCAAGGGGGAGCTTACGTGGTTGTACTCTTTTTACCTAGCTATGATTTTTCCTACTGGGTTTTCCTAGAAAGGTTTTTAACGAAGTAACAAAGACGCAACGCAAATAAGTGACATTGGTCTCCAAGGAGAGTGTTATAAAAGTCAAAATTTATGACTATCAACATATATATACGTGTGAATATAATTTTGTGTGGAATCCACTGTCACTATGCGCGTACAATAACTCTAATTTTTTTTTTTAATTTTTTTTTTAAATACGATCGATTCGATCGATTTGTAATTCATTCGTCAACAAACTATCTCTCATATTTTTACATGTATAATATTTCAACCCTCACCAATTTATTCAGACCCAAACTATCAGCCTCGCATTAGTTGGCAACTCACTCCGTCTGCTCTTCGATAATTCCGAGGAACTCTCCCTCTCCCTCCCTCCTTAAATCTCATTGCTCACTCACTCACTCCGATCTGCGAAAATTTGAAAATGTCTCGTCTTCTCCAAACAACTTTCATTCCTTCATCTTCTTTCCCTTCCACAACGCGATCTTCCGTTCCGGGTTTCCGGTTTAAGCCCCGTGTTGTACCTATCCGAGCGAAGATCCGAGAGATTTTCATGCCTGCTCTCAGTTCCACTATGACCGAGGGTAAAATCGTCTCCTGGATTAAATCCGAAGGCGAGAAGCTCAACAAAGGAGAGAGTGTTGTGGTGGTGGAGTCTGACAAGGCTGATATGGACGTTGAGACTTTCTACGACGGTTATCTTGCTGCAATCATGGTCGAAGAAGGCGGTGTTGCTCCCGTTGGATCCGCCATTGCTTTGCTCGCCGAAACTGAGGAAGAGATCGCTACTGCTAAGGCTAAAGCCTCTGGTGGCCCCAGTTCTCCTCCGCCAACTGAAGCACCTGCGGATGTTGAGAAGAAGGTTTCGGTTCCGTCTCCGGCTCTAATTGCGGCACCGTCAGCGTCTACTCTGCATCCGGCATCTGAAGGAGGGAAGAGGATCGTTGCCTCTCCGTACGCAAAGAAGCTAGCAAACGAATTGAAGGTGGAATTGGCTGGTTTAGTTGGAAGTGGGCCAATGGGAAGGATTGTGGCTAAAGATGTGGAGGCTGCTTCCGCTGCACCAGCTGTAACGAAGGTACCCGCGGCAGCTCCTAATGTAGAACTCGGATCGGTGGTTCCATTCACGACAATGCAGGGTGCCGTGAGCCGGAACATGTTGGAGAGTCTGGCCGTTCCTACTTTTAGGGTCGGATACACAATCAACACTGATGCTCTTGATGCTCTCTACAAGAAGGTGAGTAAGTCTTGAAACTAGGAATTAGATTGAAGTTTCCATTGATTGTGATTGCAAATAATTGGTGAATTTGAATAATACATTAAGAATCTAACTGTTGGAATGATAGATTATATGAAGAAGTTTGGAGCTTGAGTGTTTGAGTTACCTAGATAAGATATAGGCATATTGCTACATGAAGTATAAGTATATCAGAAGCACACCTTGGTTCCGAACTGTAAGAATTTTGTTTGTTTGGTTGATTTAGATTAAGTCGAAAGGTGTGACAATGACGGCACTCTTAGCAAAGGCTACTGCACTTGCATTGGCAAAACATCCAGTTGTAAACTCGTCATGCAGAGATGGTAACAGTTTTGTGTATAACAGTAGTATTAACATTGCTGTTGCTGTTGCTATTGATGGTGGGCTTATCACTCCGGTGCTTCAGAATGCTGATAAGGTTCTTTTTTCTTCTTGTTCTTCTTTATAACCTGTAATGATTTTTAAGTCTTTGAAAGTGGTAACAATGGAGTGTTCTATGTAAACAGGTTGATATTTATTCACTATCTAGAAAATGGAAAGAGTTGGTTGATAAGGCCCGAGCCAAACAGCTGCAGCCACAAGAGTACAACACTGGTAAACCTAACACTAGAACATAGAAGTGACTGAGTTTGAGGGTTTTTGATAGGTTCATGATCAGAAGTCAAGATCATTTGAGTTTTGTTTCTTTTTTCTCCTTGCGGGTAATTTCAGGTACCTTCACTCTCTCTAACCTCGGAATGTTTGGTGTCGATCGCTTTGATGCCATTCTTCCCCCTGGAACTGTAAGTTACTACATCCTTTATGTATTTATACCCATTATGTTAGTTTGTAAAGCTGTTGAGCTTATTAATTCGAGCATAATAATTTCGCCGAGGAATAAATCATCATTGGTTTTCCTGTCTATGATCAATGAAGGGAGCAATTATGGCTGTGGGAGCATCTCAACCTACAGTGGTTGGTACTAAAGATGGACGCATTGGCATGAAAAGCCAGATGCAGGTAACTCTTGTTATCAGCCATAGTTAGAACTTGTTAGCACCTTTTATCTTCATGAAACCATCCAAAGTTGTCATGGGCAGTTGTTAATGATGATTGGTCATTTGCAAACCCACAGGTGAATGTTACAGCAGATCATCGTGTCATCTATGGTGCTGATCTTGCACAGTTCTTGCAAACATTGGCCAGCATTATTGAGGACCCAAAGGACCTTACATTCTAGGAAAAGTTATTGTTTTTCACATCCCATTCTTCTCTGCTTTTGATTCCATGGGAGCTTGTATTTTGGCAATTATCAATTTCTTTGATAGAACCGACCTTGTAAGAGTAATGCTGAAACTAATCATTTCTTTGTTTTAGCTTATCTGTTGCAACATGTGGCGCATGGAAAGTCCTTCCACATGATTTTGCTGCCCATTTCATGCTATATAGTTTGCCTTATGTGTAGCCATCTGCTACTTTTTAAGTTTGATGTTCATTTTATATGGACTGAGTTCTGAAACTACAATTGGGAATGCATTATATCATTCTTGCTTCTCAATGTCTCAAAATTGTAGATGCAAACAATAGACTGCCATAAATATAAGAACCCTATCTATTTATGCATAGACATACAAGACAAGCTAGCATTTACACTTGATGCAGCATTTGATATTCTTACTTACAGTTTTGCAAGCATTTGTAGGACAGTCTTCATCTTTGGCCTTGCCCCAGGAGAAATGTTTATGCAGGCAAGAGCAACATTGAGGGCACGGAGCATCTGCTTTGTTGCTACAGTTGATGTTTTGCTCACTCTGAGATCAAGAATGTTGTTGAATTGCTCTTGTTGGCTCGATTGGCTTTGCACCCACTTAGCTAATTCTCTTCCTTTGCTTACCGCTGGCTTTCCTGTTAACAACTCCAAAAGAATCACCCCAAAGCTGTAGACGTTCCCAGCCATTGTCACCCTCATTGTGTAAGCATACTCTGATGAAAAGATAAAAAGGGAACGGTTAAGAGAACTAATGTTTCTCAGACAGGCTTAGAAAGGTTCAGCAATGTGTTCACCTGGTGGAATGTAGCCGATGGTGCCTGCAATTGCCGAGAGGCTGCTGTTGCTTTTGGAAGAATCTATCACATTGAACAGTTCAATATCCCCTACTAGGGGCTCAGTGAGCGACTTGAGCATTATTTTTTTACTAGAGAGATCAGACAGAAGGATTGGGTCACGACCGTTGGGTTTGGATCCATGCAAGTATGATATTCCTTGAGCTATACCAACCGCAATATTGTACCTGCTGGTCCAGTCAACCACATTGCTGGGATGGTTGTGTAGAACATCATAAAGGGTACAAGTGTGAGCAAAATTGTACAAGAGCAAGCATCCTTCTGAATAGAGCACATATGCTAATGGAACCATTACGTTTGCATGATGTAGCTTTCCCAACATCTCCAGCTCTAGCTCTAGTTTCTCATTGTTGGCTTGCTGGAAAAGCCTTTCCCTAGAGTTAAGTTTTTTGATGAAGTAAGTAGAACCAGAAGGCATGACTACTCTGTAGTAACTCCAGAAAATTGTCTGATACAGAGCATTTTCTGGATGAGCGACACCTTCCACAGCTTTGGCGAAGTTGATATTTGATCTGTCTAGAGCGTTTGAAGTAAGAAGCTTACCATGAATGACCAGGGGAAGAACAGTTGATGATTGTCCTTCATCCGGGTCAACCTGCACGTTTTTAACCCCCTTGAAGCGACTAGAAAGTTTCACCACACTGACAATTATGATCCCTCCCACGAGAGCAAAAACTCCAATGGCGATAAGGATTAATTTCAAAACAGGTCTGCTTTTCTGGATAGAGAAATCATCCTCATTTATCAATCTGATCCCGGGGTTTCCGTTGACATCAAGTAAAACATTCTTCCTGAACGTTGGAACATTTCCGGTAAGCTGATTGTTGGAGAGTATGAGCTGTGTAAGGGATATTAATCTGGTCAGAAAATCTGGAATTTCTCCTGAAAATTTGTTATCTGATAGATCAAGAACTTCCAAGCGGTCAAGTGGAGACAATGAATCAGGGATAAGTCCTTCAAACAAGTTGTAGCCGAGATTCAAGGAAATCTGCAACTTTTTTGGCATTATGGGAATCTTTCCGCTAAGACGGTTATGCCCGAGTTGGAGTTCTATCAGATTCTCCAGATCTCTAATGTTGTCAGGTATGGTACCACTTAGATTATTTCCTTGTAAGTTCAAGATGGAAAGCGTCTTTAGCTGTGAAAAAGAAGGCGGTATGGAACCACTTAGAGAATTCGAGCTGATGTTAAGGATCAAGAGGTTGTTTAACTGTTTGATGTCATCTGGGATCTCTCCTATAAGCATGTTTTGCTGCAGTCTTATCACTTGAAGCGCGGTAAGGTTCCAAAATGCAGGAGGAATGGTCCCGGTGAACTTGTTCATAGCCAAATTCAAGAGAGTCAAGTTCTTGCACGTAGTGAGCTCACGTGGTATGTGGCCAGTTAAATGGTTGTTGTCCATCTCCAGGTAAGTCAGATTTAGCAGTGATTCAAACGCAGCACCAGGCATGTCCCCAGTGAGCTTATTACTCCCTAGTCTCAACCTAACCAGGCTAGGCGAAATGCTTTGCGGTATCCATCCAACAAACCTATTAGATGACAAATCCACAGAGATGAGATTAGGCTGTGACAAAAGGTCACCTGGAATCAACCCCTCTAGATGGTTGAAGCTGAGATCTAAGTTCTCCAGGTGTTTTGTGATCCCTGATGGAATTTCTCCGATGAATCGGTTATAGTTTGCTGCAAATCTACGCAAGGTTTGGATTCTTGAAAGTGATTCTGGGATTGTCCCACTAAGATGATTGTTTGAAAGAAGTAAATTTTCCAACTTTATGATACTTCCGAATGAATTGGGAATTGACCCATTAAGCAGATTATCACTGAGATCAATCAGCGTTGCTTGTTGATATTCTTCAATGCCCTGAGGGATAATACCGGTCAAACGATTCTTTGAAACCTGGAGCTTCTCCAGACTTTTTGACAAATTGATCGGAACAGAACCAGCCAGCTTGTTGGAGTTGAGATTCATACTCCTCAACTGAACCAAAGTATTGAAACCATAGTCTCCTATGTTCCCACTTAACTTGTTGTAAGAGAAATCAAGAACCTCTAATCTGGAGAAACCATGGAAACCAGGGAAAGAAGAAATGTTGTTCATGCTGAAATTCAGATGCTTTAACTCAACGAGTGTTTTGCAATTCGTCACAAACCCATCTGGAATTGAGCTCAATTTGTTTTGGGAGACATCAAGAGTCTCCAGAGTCTGGATTTGGCAGACAAGTGATAAAAAGGAAGAATTGGAAAGACCGACGCCTGAGAGAGACAGGCTTATCACAGAGCCATTGTCTGGTCGGCTGCAGAGAACACCTGCCCACAGACATGGGTTCTTCCTCTCAAAACCAGCAAGATTCCAATCTGAGGTGTTGAGGAGTGTAGAGAGCTGGATCATTGTGCTTGTCTGGTTTGAGGACAACTCGGAGAAACAGACATGGAAACAAGACAAAAAGATGAAGAAAAGACAGAACATGGACTTGCCTGTTTCAGGAGGAACATTCATCATGAGCCCAAGTGAATAGTCTTGATGAAAGCTTAACTAACGCTTCATAATGCCGAGTGAGGGAACTGTTTACAGTCGTGTTGATTGGGTTGAAGGAGATAGTATGGCTTCTCATTTGTTGACCTTAAGAGTTTCATACGGTGAAATAGAAACACTTTTATATTTCTACAAAACTTTCTGGAGAGCTCTTATCATTTAATTTAGTTAAAAAATGTGGAAAAGTATAGGCACTGGAAATTCTTAAGAAACTGCTTCACAATATGTCATTGTCGATTGTATTGACTATCAAAGAAGGACCCCATGTTTATCAGGACAAGACCCTTTTAATAAAAATTTGACTTTATGTTGTAGTTATTATAGGGTTATACAATTTTGGAAAGTTAATGTAGCCCTTGTAATCTCACAAAACTTCACGAATTTTTTTTAGATTTTTGGAGAATGCAAGACATCAATAATTATGAATTTGATGTTTTTATAAGTCCAACCAGCTCATCTACACATTTTCATTATTTTGCATTGTTTCCACTTTATGCTATTTTAGAGCATTTAGATATTTATGAGCATTCTAGCTTTTTATAAATATTTCCGCTATTCAAAAGCGATTGAAAGAATAATTTAATGCATAAATATAAGGCGTAATTTAATGCAATAATTAAAGCATAAATTTAACTGCTTAATTTAAAGCTGAATTTAAATGTTGAATTTAAAATTATAATTTTATGGGGCATGTGCCACCACATGATTGTGTAGGAGGCATCGCCATCCATAGGAACGAGAGGTATAACCTTTCAATCGATTCGAAGATATATCACTCAATTTTCATGATCTATAAGGCATCGTCTTTTAATAGATCTAAGATATATTTTTTATGATCGAGGGGCATAACCCCTATAGTGAACAAGGGGACATAGGCCACAAATTTTTATGATCAGGGCAATGCCCCTATAACGATCAAGGGGACATTGCCCAATTTATTTTATGATCTAGGGGCATAATGCAATACCCAACCTGATTTTCCTAACCAAACGGCTCACCGTTTGGAAATCCAAACGGTGATATGCTTTAGAGGTTTTCTATACTTAGCTGATTTTTAGAGATTTTCAATTCTTTCTAAGTTATTTTCATACGTAGCCGTTTTCATGCATATTCATAATTCTTTCTGAGTTCTTAAACATAAACATGCATTTCATAGATAAAATAACAAGTTCAATACAATTTACAGTCTTGCTGATAAGCTATTACAATTGCATTAACTTTGAAGCTATTCGTTCTACCCAAACTGTATATACATCCACCATCCTTCCTTTCCCTTTTGCCTTGATTCCGCGAGCTGTCTCACTCCTTAGCATCACCTGTAACCACAGAGGAGGCATAAGCAACGCTAATTGTTTAGTGAGTATGGTTCAATCCGCAACACTTAGTCACAGTAACCAGATTATTTCCCTTAGAACATCAACACAATTTAACTCAGTTTAATCTCAACAGTGCGGTTAGACTGCCCTGGTCATCCGGATTCACCCAGATCGATCACCAGTCTAACCCAGTACAGTTAAACGCTTTATCAATTCGGCTCTTAAAGCCCAATTATCGGCATTAAGCCATTTCAGTACAATTTTCGTCATCACACGACCATTTCAGTTAGTTTTCACGACATCATTGCCTTAATAATTTATGATCCAGTCAGTATAACCATCCAGATCATGTATACTTAGCCATGAAGGCTATCAAACAGTAAAATTGGCACTCATGGCCTTGGAAAATCACAAAGAAAGTCTACACATTTCGGTATCGCACTCTCCTTAGAATTTCACTCGGATTGACTGATTTCCAGGATGATGCGGACTGCTCTGCTTGCGATTGGACTGATTGAACACCTTCTTGATCAACTCACGAACTGATACTTCAACAATCAAAACTTTCTCTCTCAATGCATAATTGTTCTCTCTAGGAATGATCTCTCACGCAAAGAGGAGAAATGAGTCGATCATTCTATATTTATAGGCGAAATGACGGTTTTCAGCTTGAACCAACCACTCAATAACCGTCCAATATGAACTCGCCAACTCAACATGCGCGGTTCTAAACCATCCAACCCCTCATGCGCATCACTTAGAGTAACCACCTACGATCTCACGCGTTACTTAAGCCAGTAACCGCTCCTGCGCGCGTATTTGAGCACACATGGTCCGACAAAAGTAACTACCTTGTCAGAACTTGACAATCGTAATCGCTTTGTCTGAATTCGACAATCCTATACGAATCCGACTGGTTTTCACCAACCATGCTACCAACTTCACCAACCATTCGACAAAATCCACCTTTTCCCTGGATTTCTCATAATCAGCTCAACGTTCCAGTTTGACTTGGTTTTTGATCGGATTTCCATTTTGATCGCATAGCTTAGCTCAATCCCAGACTGAACTAGCCCAAACACATTCGGATTTCCACTTGATCAAGATCTAAGCCGTGATCTGATCTTCGATCTTCCTTGATCGATCTTCCCAGTCGATCCAAAGATGCTTGTCAAGCATCCCAACCATGTTTCCCACATATGGTCTAAGGGGGTTTCATCATCTCGCGGTCCATCCAACCAGTCCATCCAGTTCCTCAACTACACCCACCCCCTATAATACATTAGTGACAATTTTTTCCTTGCCACCAATATACATTCCTTATGCTTGAGGAGTCACTGCCTATTTAATTATTAATTATTAAAATTAATAATAAATAGGCTTGAATGAAACTTGATCAAAACCATGCATCTTTTCCAAAAATGACTTAGGAAAAATGCATCACTTAGGAATTCTTCCGAATTTTCCCCACCTTTGGATTCTAACCTCTTGGTTTTCGGTTTTCATGATCTTACTTGGCCAGCTTGACCATACTTTTCCACACTTAGTGGTTCACGGGCGTTACAAATGTTGGACTTGAGACCGTACTAATGATGCTAGCACAAGTGCTAGAGAGATTACCGAGAGTTGGTGGTGCCCCAGTTGGACAACAGCCTCCAATTAGTGAACAACCTCCTGCTTGGGGTGAGAACCGTTTCGTGTTGGTTGAGGAGGATGTTCTAGTTGGGAATGGTCCATCCTATTTGAATGTGATGGATCACATGCAAAAGTTGGGCACAAAGTTCTTCTTTGGAGGAACAGATCCGATAGAAGCACATATGTGGATGTCTATAATGGAAAGGAACTTTGAATCCATTTGTTGTCTAGATGGGTTCAAGAGGGATATTACGATGCATTACTTGGAGGGAGATACATATGTGTGGTGGTTGGGTGCTTTTGCTAGAAGGCACATCAACACCTGGGATAACTTTGTGGAGAATTTCAAGGAGAAGTACTTCCCTCAAGAGGCGTTTGGTCGCTTAGAAGGTGCATTCCTGGAGTTGCACCAAGGCACAAAGAGTGTGCGAAAATATGAGGCGGAGTTTAACCGTCTTAGAAAGTATGCGGGAGTGTGAGTTAGATGATGAGAAGGTCTAAGTTCGCAGATTTATGAGAGGACTAAGGATCAAAATCAAGAACCGTTGTATGGTTCGAAACTTCTCATCCGTTGGGCAGTTGGTTGAGAAGACTGCAATGCTAGAAGCTGGCATGAATGAGGAACGAAAGATGTTTGGCAAAGAAGTGACTGTGATGCACGGTCCTGTTGTGAACCACTCTGAAAGTAAGAAGAGAAAATTTGGAAAGTCAAGTGGTTCAGGGAATATTGGTCGTAGACATTGTTCAAAGTGTGGAAAGAATCACAGAGGCGAATGTTGGGCTGGATCTAGGGCGTATCATCGATGTAGAAGTCTGAACCATCAAGTATATGACTGTCCAGAAAAAGATCCAAGGCCAATTATTCAGGGTAAGGAGAATTCTCCAAAGGTGTGCTATCACTGCGGGGAAGCAGGACACATCAAACTGTATTGTCCCAAGTTGGTGCAGCAGACTGGGAAACCAAAAAATGAGGGTCTGCCACCACCACCGAAGAGGCAAGCCATAATGCTTAGAGTGTAGTCGATGATCGAGAAAGAGGCGGGACTGAGCACAACCGCTAAGCCGATCACTGGTGAGTTTCTATCATTCATCTCTTAAAAATCTCTGCTTGAATAAATTAAATGGAACCTTAGTATTCCGGGTGAATGTGTAGGGACCATAAACATGGGCACGTTGGCAACCCATGTAATATTTGATTCAAGAGCAACTCACTGTTTTGTGAGTCCAGATTTAGTTGGTCCAAGATTTTTCCAGAAGGAACCAAGGAATGAGCATGGTTTGGTTAAGGTTGTGGAGGCCAAATCATGGAGATATCTGGGAAGGTACTGAACGTACCAATGATGATTGATCGGTTGATCCTTCCAGCCGATCTGATCGTTTTCCCGGTGAGTAATATGATGTAATCCTCGGGATTGACTGGCTGGAAAAGCATAATGCACATCTTGACAGTCATCGAGGCAAGTGAAATTCAAAGCAGATGAAGTAATGTTGGAGTATCAAGGAATACGTCCAACTAGTGGAAGTC
>OVAV01001551.1:0-13011 GCA_900406375.1 Iberis amara
CTTTCATGGCGGATGTAGAAGTCATCGTCTTCGATCTCTCAAATCTGTTTTCAAGGTGGAATCCGGTGGAGAAGGGAGGTGTAGGATGGTGATATCGCTTCAAATCGCCGGAAATCTGGTGAATCGCCACTTTTGTCGCCGGAGCCGAAACGTCGAGTGAAGAAGAAAACGAACCGTTCCGACTTCGCTTTATGCCAGCTGGCAAAACGAGGTCAAACTAAGGTCGACCTTAGTTAAGGGATGTCCTACAATTTTTTGGGTATTTTTGATTTAAATTTGGGTATTAAAGGCCCAAGGACCATGTTTAGGGACACTGATAAACATGCCCTTAGTCTGAGTTCTTCAAATGGTTTCTTCACTCATTTTTCCGTTTCACCAACTACTAAAATTTACTTTTAATTGTTTTAAATTTTCTACACGCTTTGAATTTTCTGCAAAATATCAAGCGTTCTAATCATTGTTCAAAGGGAACAAATAAAAAGGGAAAATAAAATTAATATACAAACCTCCAATAGAGAACAAAATAAAAGAAAGATTGAAATTCGTGAACCCGTATGTATTAGTAGGCTTTGGTACGAAGTGGATATCATAAAAATTTGCATTGTCCGTTATCCGCTCTATTTTAACTATATATTTGGTCTTGTGATCTGCATATATTCAGTTTTTTCAAAAAAAAGGTTTTTGTATTCGTTCTGATTTTTGCGTATACTATATTTTACTATTTGCTTGTTACGAGATCTTACAGATATTTTAATTTTTTGGACCAAATCAAAACGAATAAAGAATCGGAATGGATCGATTGAATATTTTGCCCAACCTACGTATTGATTCTCACTCAGACGCATTTATGTTGCCTATCTCAAACATCACAATTTAGATATTCAAATATACTAATTCTTCATATGACACCAACACACTTGACTTGTATTCAAATATTTATGGTAGACTTGAATTATAGAAAATCTGTGACTTAGATTCAAAGGTTTAATGAAACTTAATTTTTTGAAACACATGGTTTAAAAGAAAACGAAGTTGATTGCTAGATTCAGTGACGGATCTAGAAAAAAGTTTAACCGGGGCATATTATTTTTTATAATATAACATTTTACTTATATATACATAAATATATTAAATATACATATACGAAAAAATCTAACTTAATATAATATCTTTAGTATTTAATAGTATAATTTAATTTAAAAATAAAAGTTAATATGTTTTGAAAAAAGTGTAGTTCAATGGTATGTTCAACATCACATTATATATATATATATAATAATAATAATAATAATAAATTATAACTAAAGAATTGAGAAATAAAATTATAGGTATTCAGTAGAAATATTTTCAACCAATTAAAAATAATCAAATTAAAATGGCGATACAAATATATTATAAGAAACTTTTTTTTATATACAAAAACACCTTGACAGCTAAACAAAGAGGGTCGACAAACTTTATATGAACATCGAAAAAGATTTTTAATTACCGAAACTATCTAAAAATCTATGAAAACAAGCATGATTAATAGAGACAAATTTTAAAAAGAGAAAAGGTAAAAAGAAATAGCCAACATGAGACATATATACTGATCTTTTTGCTGGGGGAATTTCCCATAATATTCAATTAAGATGTTACGCTAACCAACTAATCACATGCTATAAACAAAAATTGACATAATTAACCGGGGGCACTTGCCCCCCTTTCATTCAAAGTAGATCTGCCCATGGTTAGATTGATATTTGAATAAGAACATTACATATAAGAAGTGATGAGAGTTTAGACTTGGAATAAATTATATTGACTCTCATAATAATAAGTTTTTATTTTATTTTTTTGGGGTCAAAACTTCTTAATAATAATAAGCTTTAGGCAATAAATTGCATGGCTACCCTTCTATTACAACAAATTATGGTACACAAAATCAAAGTACTAAGAATAATCAACATTTTCGATAGTATAATAATGTTTCAAAGCAGTAAGATTTACAATCAAATGTTGCACAGAGAAATGGTAATTTTCACAAGATTTAAGGCAAAGAGCCTCATGTCATTTTAAATCAAATAAAAAAAATACAATGGCCAATGTTTTCACAACAATTCCAGTGGTTCAAGATCACTTTCATCATATTTTAACAGCTTTAGCTCAATTATGGATGTGTTTGTCAGTCGCTGGCAGCAGCGATAGCGATTAATTTGATGTTCGTTTGTCAGTTATTTGCCTAGCGACTAAAAGCAGCGATTAATCGTTAGCGATAAGAGATTTTACTTTTTTTAGAGAAAAGATTCTGAAACCTGCGATTAGTCACTGATTTTAGTCGCTAGGTCAGCGACTGACAAACGAACAACAAGTCAGTTGTTGCGATAATAAAATAAAATAAATTAAATAATTAAAATCAATTAATTATATAAATTAAATAATTTAAATTAAAAATTACTTTTTATAATTTATAAGTAATATATTTAAATAAAAAATAAATTATAAGTAATTTAAATAATTTAAATAATTTAAATTAATCCAATAAATACATTAATAAAATTATTTAAATAAAAAATAAATTAGTAATATAAGTTAAATAAAATAAGTTATTTTTAAAAAATAAAAAATGAAAATTATTTCAAGAGATAAAATAAGTTGAAATAATTTAGTATAAAGTAAATAAATCTAATAAATAAAATAATTTAAAAATTCAATAAAATAAAAAAATTATGTGACAAAAATTAATAACTGGAAAATAAAATAATTATTTTTTAGAAAGTGATAACTAAATTCAAACTAAAAAAGTAAATTAAATTAAGTAAATTATTTAAGTTAAATAAACTAAATAATTATAATAAATTAAATGAATTATATAAGTTAAATAATCAGTCGTTGGCGACTGCAAAACGAACAACTCAACGATCAATCGCAACGACCAGTTGTAGGGACCGTAAAACCGGACAAAGCTTTAAACGATTTGAAAACATTTCGGAATTAAGAAAGACACGGAGTTAAGTCAAACTCTTCTTTAATTCTTAAAATACCCCGTAGTAAGACGACTTACCGCGATTCAGAGTCCCATGATACAACTGTGGATATCTTCGTTAAGCTTTATTTTTTAACGAAGCCTGAACGAACTTAGTATTCTACGAATACTCTCGAGACAACGGAAACGGGAGATTTGTTAGTAGGCGTTTGTATATTCTGTTTGAATATCAAACTTTGTTGTTTTATGTTACTCAAATGAAAACCTTGTGTTTTCTGTGAGAAAGACCAAAACCGAATGATTGGAAATGAAAAATGAAGACATGTATTTATAGTAGCAGAAGAGACATTATGTGAAAGGATGTGACCTTTAGTCAATACACCTTTTGACATGAAAGGATGTGAGCTTTGGTCAATGCACCTTTTCACATGAAAGGATGTCACCTTTGGTGAAAAGACACAATCTTTTGTTGCAATTTTCCAATTGGTGCTCATTCGGCCAACAAGTACAACTGTTCAATTTCTCGTTCAATTTCTCATTCAATTTTACTTCAATTTTGAGCTAAATCATTTTTCAAAAATGAGATCCAACAATCCTCACATGAATAGAAATAACCCTAAGCATATGATGACTCTAAAGACTCGAAAGAATATACATACTAGATCCCCTAAAAAGCTAGACAGAAGGACTTTTCGAGAGCATAGCAAAAAATCACTGCATGTGAGTTGGTAGCATTTTCAAGCCTTGAACCAGTCATAGTTAATACATGTCGGATTTACTCGGCCGGGGAGTGAACGCGATGTCTTGAACCCCTAGATTTTGACGCAAACCTAGACAACATGTATAACACATTTTCATTTTCTCGTAGAACTAAGTTCTATATTGTGTTCATTTTGGCCATGAACGTACCTAGTATCATGAGTGAACTTGGAGAGATAGCATTTCCTTCTCTCTCCTAGAATCAGCCTTATTCACACTCATTTAGGTGATATGCCATTAACTTTTGCAAAAGTATCTTGTAATACTCATCTCATAAAGTTATGGAATCATTAAAAGCTACATGCTTAACCTTATCACTAACATGATTACACTGTTCCATCATCAAACTTAATGAAGTTGGGAACTGGGTAGAGAAACTAGTCTCATAGTGTTTGGTCAGATTTAGTTTGAAGTTGTTGTTCCCTTGAACCTATTTCTTGGGATCTCCAGTCAGTTAGGTAGGGTTACCATCAAACTTCATCTTTGTTCATAGGCTTTAAAACCCATTTCTCTTGATGATTTTTCTACTTGATATCTTGTCAAACCTTTAGTGAATGGATCAACTAGGTTGTTGAAAGATTTGATAAAAGCTATCGTGAATACTCCTGATGAGATCAAGTTTCTAATGGTCTTATGTCGTCGTCTTATGTGACGAGATTTGCCATTATACAACGTATTTTGTGCCCGAGAGATAGCCGGATTTACTATCACAGTGTACACATAATGCTGGCACTGGTTTTTACCACATGAGAATATCTTCCAAAAAGTTCTGAAGCCATTCTGCTTCTTGAGCAGCTCTATCAAGAGCTATAAACTCGGATTCCATGGTTGATGTGGTTATGACAGTTTGTTTGGAAGATTTCAGGATATTGCGACACCAGCTAAGGCAAAGGTATAGCCACTCGTAGATTTTGAGTTTTTATAGTCTGCTATCCAGTTAGCATCACTGTATCCTTTCAAAACTCATGGTTCTTTACCATAGTGTAATATGTAGTTTTTAGTATAACGTAGGTAATCTAATACTCTAGTTATAGCTTTCGAATGTTTATATCCTGGATTACTAATGTATCGACTCAGTCCATTAACTCCCAATTCAAAGACTATCCATTTATACCATAGTGCTTTAGACCCTTCGGGTAAATCGACTATTTCATAAGTATTATTTTGTAATATAGAATCGATTTCACTATTGACGGTTTCCTTCGAGTGAGGTGCGTCTGGTATAGACATAGCATCTTTGTATTTTTTGGTTCATTCTCATCGAGAAAAACCATCATGAAATCATTACCAAATTATTTTTCCTTACGAGCTTTTTTGCTTCGTCGAGGTTCAGCTTCTACTTCTTCAACTTGTGGAGAAGTTTCGGAATTGCTTGCCTTATTTGTTGAGGAATCTGCTTCTCTTTGTTCAATAGTCCTTTTTGGACGTTGTTTTTCCTTTCAAGGAAAAATGTATTCAAAGAAAGAAGCATTTCGTGATTCTATGACAGTATTGACATGAATATCGGATATATCTGATTTATAAACCAGGAATCTATAAGCAATGCTATTGTGTGCATAGCCAATGAAAATACAATCAACGGTTTTAGGTCCAGTGGTGACCTTTTTCTGAGGTGGTACAACAACCTTTGCAAGACACCCCCACACGTTGAGGTGTTTGTACGATGGTACCATACCTTTCTAAAGTTCATAAGGCGTAGTGGTATTTAGCTTATTTGACATTTTGTTGAGTATGGTATTTGTAGTAAGCAAAACTCCCCCCCCCCCCNATTCTTGCAACATTGTATTCATCATTTCTTTGAGTTTGAGAGTGCGGTTTATCCGCTCCGCAATCCCATTAGATTCAGGGGAATAAGGTAGTTTGATGTATGATCTCATGTTGTTTGCAAAAATCATTAAATGGACCATCATACTCGCCTCCTTTATCACTTCTCACTATTTCAATAGTTTTACCAAGTTGATTTTCAACTTCGAGTTTATATTCTTTGAACTTTGACAAAGCTTCATCTTTGCTATGTAACAAGTATACATAACAATATCTTGTGTTATCATCTATGAGTGTCACAAAATACTTTTTTACCGAATCAAGTTTGTATATATTTTAGATCACATAAATTTGTATGTATTAAACCCAAAGGTTCGGTAGTTCTTTGAACTTGTGGAGATGGAGTTTTTGTGAGTTTTGCTTGTACACAAACTTCTCGTTTTTCTTTACTTACTTTTCATTTTGGAATTAAGTTCAAACTTATTAATTTTTGCATAGATTTTTAATTCACATGTCCTAATCTTTCATGTCAAGTATTAAAAGACTCAACCAAATAGCAACGGATTTTTTCATTAATTGAACTATGATCAGTTATAACATTAGCAATGTCAAGCTTATCAGGACGAAAGACTGTCATTACACACATTTTGACAAGTCCTCTTTTTACAAACCTTTTTCCCAAATACACCCCATTTTTCCTAAGAACCATCTTGTCAGCTTCAAAGCTTGTTCCGAAACCAGCCTTGCTCAGTAGGTTTCCCGAAACCAGGTTCTTCCTCATGCCCGACACATGCTTCACATTGTTGAGTGTGAGCTCACGTCCTGAAGTAAGCTTTGGAACCACTTTTTCGTGACCTTCAATCTTTGAGTGAGCTGTGTTTTCCATGAATAGTTGTTCCTCAAATTTGTTCTTCTGATAAGTCGTGAACATAGACTTATCAGCACAAATGTGGGTGGTTGCTCCAGTGTCATACCACCATTCTTTCGGGTTGTCGTCCTAATTGTCAGAGACAACCGTACACATGTAATCCTCGGTAAGGTAGGCTTTAGGTTTGGTATTATCATTAGCCTTAGCAGCACTTCGACACACATCCGACTTGTGTCCTCGCTTTCCACAGTTATGGCATTTTCCTTTGAACTTCTTATCCGCTTTTCCATGCTTCTTGAAGTTCGTTGAGGATGTTTGGTTTAAGGGACTTTTGTTGAAACGTCTGTTTCCCTTTTCCCTTTCTTTTGAATTCAGTCACATTTACCGTATGTTGCTTTGAAGTAGCGAAGTTGGTACAGTTTTGCTCTTCCATCTGAGGTCTCATGATGACATTAGAAAGCGACATCAGTTTCTTCTTATGCTTCAAATAGTTCTTGAAGCTTAGCCAACTTGAGGGAAGCTTCTCAATGAAGAAATTGACCGTGAAGATTTCATCGATCATCGATCATCATCCCTTCGGCTGCAATCTCATGACAGATGAGACTTAATGCGTCGACTTGTTCCATGATGGGTTTTGAGTCCACCATCTTGAAGTCCACAACCTTTGCAACGAAAAATTTCTGACAACCAACATCGTCAGATTTGTACTTCTTTTCCAAGGCCATCCAGAGCTCCTTAGAAGTATGTGCTTCATGACTGTACACTTTGTACAGTGGATCAATGATGCGGCCTAAGATCCAACCTCAGCAGACGAAGTCATGATGCTTCCAAGCATCAACAACAGCTTGCACGTGAGCATCGTGGTTTCCAAAAGGAACGATCGGTGGATCTTCCTTAAAGAATATATCAACATTCAAGTTGCTCATGTAGAAGAGTATTTTTGTTTTGCCAAGTCTTGAAGTTTTTCCCATCGGATTTCTCAGGCAGTAGGTCGTGTGCCATTGCGGCAGGCAACTGAGACATTCCTACAGAGGAATCTTGTTGGACCGGAGGTTGGAGCGTATTGTCAGTAGCCGCAGAGGCATCCGTTTTTCCATCAGTATGGACATTCGTTATATCGACGTTAGTATTCTCGGTTGACATCAGTGGCGAACCCACGTAGGAGCTTGTGGGTTCAATTGACACTGTTAAAGTATATAAAATAAGTTTGTATGGCATAGTTCAAAAAACTAGTTGGCACAAATGGTTAAGCTAGTAGCATTACGTATCACAAAACTTGGGTTCAAACCCTCCCTTGCTCCTCTTTTCATTTTTTCTTATTTTTCAGTCAAATATTTTTTTTAAATATAAGTATGATACCGTTAAAAATATTTTCTGGGTCCGCCCCTGGTTGACATCTGCTAACCAGAAACCGAAAAATATCAGAATTTGTTTCGCAAACTGGCTTGAAGCGTTCACGGAAACAAAGTTAAAAAATAAGCGTTTTTAGAAAATCGATAAACTCCAATCCAATTCAAAGCGATAGCGAGAAACAGAGTTTAAGAATTTAGATTGTAGGGACCGTAAAATCGGACAGAGCTTAAAACTATTTGAAAACATTTCAGAATTAAGAAAGATACGGAGTCGAGTCGAAACTCTTTCCTTAATTCTTAAAATCCCCTGTAGTACGGCTTACCACGATTCAGAATCTCAGGATACAACGATGGATATCTTCGTTAAGTTTTACTCTTAAACGAAGGATGAACGAACTTAGTATTTTACGACTACTCACAAGACAACGGAAACGAGAGATTTGTTTGTATATTCTATTTGAATATTCAAACTTTGTTTTTTTATGTTACTCAAACGAAAATTTTGTGTTTTTTGTCAGAGAGACTAAAACCGGATGATTGGATGTGACATTTGGTCAAGACACCTTTTCACATGAAAGGANNNGACATTTGGTCAAGACACCTTTTCACATGAAAGGATGTGATTTTTGGTGAAAAGGCACAACCTTCGTTGCATCTTTTCAATTGGTGCTCATTCGGCCAACGGTTACAACTGTTCAATTTCTCATTCAATTTTACTTCAATTTTGACAAAAATCACTTTGTCAAAAATGAGTTCCAACAATCCTCCACATGAATAGAAATAACCTAANGTAGCGGCTTTGAAACGAATAACATAAAATATCGTTGGTCGCTATCACTAGCAAATGCTTAACTCAACGAACATGGCCTATCTTTCGATCATATACAACTCTTTGCCAACCAGTTATAATCTCAAGCTCAATGTTCATTGCCCACTATTACATTAAATGAGGATGTCAATCATTTAACCACATCTAATATTGGTATCTCTTCATTTCCTCTCTTTAAAGCTTTTCAAGAACTTGCCTTAACTTTGATGCATGAATCATAGATTCATGGGCCACATCACATATTTGTTGCAATATGTGTGTTTTTGATGGTAACTTGACAATTCTGGTGGCTCCTTTTGCCTATACTGTCAATGTAATCGTCCTAATTGTCAGAGCATGGTTTCACCGTTGAATGAATACAATCAACAATATAGTAGATAACTTCATACTTTTTATATGTGTTTTTAATGAATATCAGGAGCACCTTTATGACTTCATAACCTGTGATGGATGCCCTGGCTGTCAATGGATCATTGTGAGGGATCGACTCTCACAATGCCTGAGTCGTTAAAGCTCACAATCCCTCTTGCACGTACGTCTAGTCGTAGCCACAATTCCTACATCCCGGCCTTTCGCTCGTACATCTTAATTGAGTTTACATCATCGTTACAATATGGTAGCCTTAGGCCCATGTAGCTAGAGGAGCCAACCCCTCCCCCCCTACTAGAATCTCTCTGCTCTTTGGGTGGTAGGATGACCTCCAACTCGCTGAGAAAATGATCGTCAAGTATTTGGCATTGTCCTCTGCACTTGTGTTACTTGTAAAATGATTCATTTTAACCTGTCAAATTTTTATCTCATAATTTTTTCTTATCATAGTATTGAAGATGATACTAAAACACTAACCGAATTTGATACTTTATAAGATGTTATAACATGTTTATGTAAACTTTAATTTTATACTCTATAAGATGTTATAATATGTTTATGTAAACTTTTATTTTAAAGGATCTGAAGTTGAGATGTCACATCACAGAACACAAACGGAATATAAACTGATTATGATCTATTTTGGATTAATTACCAATTAGTAATCCACACCTAACTTAATCATATAGCAAGATGAAAAGATGTCAAAAGCCATTGCTGAAAAAAGTCATCAGAGAGAAGAAATTTACAGTGACCATTTCACTATGATGCAGAGAGGATCACTTCTATATAATTTAGTTCAGTCCTAACTGTTCCTAAACTTTCCAGATGCCTACTGATTGATCTCTAATCTCTTTGTTTAGATTTTATCAGAAACCCTGTACAAATCTCTTGAGGGATTCTATGCATGTGTGATACTGTGCCAACTCCGTTTTCAAGGGTAAAGCCAATTGGGTTGATTCTGTCCCTGAAGAGCATGCACAGCATTTGATATTTCCAATAGCTGCCTCTCCGCTTTGGCTTTCCATGTCACTAATTCCTTCAAAGTTTCCTGTTTCAGATGATGCAATAAAGCAAAAGACTTTGAGGGTTGGGTGGTGATCACAAAATGACATCTACTAGACAAGATACGAGTCTAGAGGCTAGAGGATTTTGTAACTGACCAATGATTCTAATATGTTTGACTAACTCACCTGAGAGTTATTATTTGGGTCGTCAATATCTGATTTTTGATCTGGTGTCATGGAAGAACCTGGAGTCATTTCAGCTTTTTCCTGATTGGAGCTTCTAAATTCACCCCTGGTTATATATACGGAAGCAAAATTGTTACAGTTATAAACCATAAATCCTACTCATGAACATAAAGAAACAAGTAACCACTATAACCTCTTTGTCCTTTGCATTTCATTGTTGACCAATGACTGTTCCTCAAACAAGATATGGTTTTGAGAAGAGCTTTTGCAAGGATTTGGTGGAACCGAATAGGTATCTGGTCTGACAGCATCAGGTAGAACATCAATAAGGTCATCCCATGGCTCAAAATCGTTTCCTGTAAAATCATCCAAGTTGGCACTCTGCAAAATCAGTTCCCAACTTTCAGGAGCTGGACTGAAAGTGCTCTCATTCGCCTGCAGATTGTTCAGCTTGTTTGAAATTCCCACCAACTGCTGTTCTACTTTATCTTTCCACGAACTAAATTCCTTGAGCATGCACTGCACAAAAATAATGAGATGTTAGACAAAAGCTTTTATCAGGTTAAGATTATCCCTGTTGAAGAAACTTCAAACAAACACTATCTACTTGTTTGTTGGTTTTGAACCTGAGTTGAAGTCAATGAGTTTGAGATCTCCACAATTTGCTTATCAGTCTTAAACCTCCAACTCATAAGATCCTTGTATAATTTCTGATGAGAGAAGCAAACATAAATGTTTTGAATAAGCTTAACTTAACAAATTACTCGAACAAACATCTCAAAGTCACCTCAGTTGCATCAGCATGATCCGGTAAGTTTTGCTTTGATACAAGTTCTTTGATCTCACTGCTTACCACAAAATAATTGAGAGTCAAGCGCACTGTCGACTTAATAGAAAGCAAGACATTGTAGCTCAAAATATTGTCAGTACACTACCTCTTCATTTTCTCAATCTCATCCCTATGAAGCTTTGACAAGAACTCAGATGAATCATGTGATTCAGTCTTAGCCTTCCACCAAGATGGGGGAATCCATGTGGGATCAGGAATTCCAGATTCACGTTTAATTTTGACTAAATCAGCACTCTCTAGCCAATACTCCATGGTTCCATTTGTATTGTAACACCTCCTAAATCGATGAGCACCACCTGGTGTTACTTTGCCAGCAAAGTGCTTCAAGGAATGGTCCAAGAGGCCAGTGTCACCGATCTTCTTTCGTGCTATATTTCTTAACTCGCCTCGTGAAACAGGTGCTTCAATAGAAGCACCTTTCTCCTTCAATATCTCAGTCAATGTTTGCTCTGCAAACTTAATCCTGCATGAGACAAATGCTCATCATTCAAAAAAGATGAAATCAAAAAGGGTAAGCATGATAATGAAAGCTTGGTCCTTTCTCTCTACCTATCACTGTTCCATCGAGTCGCTGATTCTGGTTGCTTGTTTTTGTGAACTTCTAAGCTACTCTCCTTCAGGTCTGCGATCCTTCTAGATTTTCTTTCAATAGGAGTACCTCGAGAGAGTCGTTTTCTTTTCTGGATTCCATACGTCACAAGAAGACCATCTTCTGCATCATCATTCTCTACCTTGACTTCAACCATGGGGTTTCCAGAGCTGTAATCTGAAGAATCGAGCTTGTTTATCAGCGAGCCAGCCAAAGCAGAATGATTTGACTTGATCCGACGATTACTCTTGTCAGACATCTCATATAGACTCTGGAGATTCCTGTAACATTTGACGCGAGGAAGAGAGTCAAAAGTCACTATTAGACATCGGAAAAAAAAAATCAAACAGAGAAAATGCCGAAGCTAGGGTTATTTTCACAAGGAGGAGGCGACATTTTAACACCCAAAACCACCGAGACGAGGTAAATCTCTCACAGCATTAAAATCAACAATACAGAAAAATCAAAGCTAAAAGCAAGAGAAATTTTGGGAGCAGAGAGGCACCGTAGGTAGCGACTAGCGAGGTAGAGAAGAGGAAGAAGACGAAGCAGAGGAAATGAGAAAAAGGACCCTAAAGCCGCCAAAATCCCTAAAACCTCCTCTTCTTCCCCCTCTTTTCAATATTGCCGTTATTGGTATTTTCTTAACGTTATTTTCTATAATTACAAGCCATTTCCAATTATATCATGACGCGTGTTCATTCTCTTTATTCTACTGTGAACCGTCGCGCATAATATTTTATTTTGTCGTCTTTTCTTCTTTGCAAGGATACACTTTCTATCGTAATAAAAATAAGTGAACATGATACCATCTGGTTCTATGGTGTAGTGGTTAGCACTCTGGACTTTGAATCCAGCGACCCGAGTTCAACTCTCGGTAGGACCTTTTTTAATGTAAAACTGAGACCTTTTTGGGCCTTGGTTAGACTAATATAATTCTGGTCCAATAGTTTCAAATGCAAACCCATTACCTGACCTACGTATATTTGGTTTGTGACTGACGAGCACTAAACTATGGGGCCGATTGGTAGAGGATGTTACTGTAGGCCTTTGGATATAAGAACTGTGACTTTTATTTTAGATGAAAATAAAAGTATGATTGGTGACTAAAACGGTGAAAGTTGTGACCGTAACTTTTAATAAATAAATAAAAATTGTTAAAAATATTATGTTTTAGATTTATAATTAGGTGAATATAAAAATTATATAAACTATTATTTTTTAGTTTTTCTGTATACTGAAGATAAATTAATTAATAAGGAAAATTTAATAAATATATATATATATATATGATATATTTGTTTTGTTAGTGTACCAATAGTTTTTAAAAATTTAAAAATTCAAGAATATAACATTTATTGAATTATTGAAGAAAAAATCTATATTTATTAAATATAAATTAAAACCATATATTAAAAAATTATTTAGCGTCTAATAGGATTTTGTATATGAAAATTTCACTAATATTAAAAT
>OVAV01001552.1:0-11841 GCA_900406375.1 Iberis amara
ATAAAATATGGGGGCTATAGGCCAATGTTTCATCCGGCTTTTCCAGACCGGCCCTGGCAGTTGTGTATGCGAATGTGGATAGCGAAGTTCATGAAGCACCAGTCATTGGTGGACCAAAAAATGAAGATTTCAGATGGTTTAATGCCACAATTCCTTCAAGAGCCTCAACGAGGTCAAGCAGATACTCGGACTTCGAGTACGAGTTAATCCTACCGCCTGGAGGATATCTGTCAAGGATGTATAGCCTACGAGGAAGGCGCAAGAAATCTAAGGTCATCCCCTGCTGACTGTGGATAGGATCAGGTATTGGTATAAGAGAACAAACCAAACAATTTAGAGAAGATCATGCATGACGATTATGCAGAAGATGCAAGAGTGCGGACAACTACCGAGTGATACAGTGCAAGAGATATATCATGCCTTTGATTTCTCAAGTTTGACTGACTTTTTGTCTATATGTATGTTCACATGTCTCCAGATATTGCTAGAGTCTTCAAGGAAATTTTTTGTAATGTGAGGGAAGAAGCAAGGCCATTTTGCCTTGGTCCAGCGGCTCTTGCAGCCATTAAAGACGGTTTTTTCTACTGTTGTACATTTTCTCATACAAAGTTATTTTCAGTTCACGTTCTTTTGATTTGTTCAGTGTGGGATAAACTATTCAATTCTGTTTTGCTTTGTCTTAATTAATATTCTCTTGTTCCATATTATTTGATTTTTTATATTTTACTTTTGTTTCACAAAGCTTGAGTTTTTAATTTTTAAATAATGTTTTGAGATTCTTTTTGAAACTACCATAATTGCTATGAAAATTATGGAATATACCATAAATTGTGATTTTTGTAAACAATACAATTATGATATGGTAGTGTGGTACAAGCATAAAACCAAAACTACCCTTGTCGAGAGTTGGTGTGTGCTACGAGGTACTGTAACGTCATTAATGGTACTTAATGCTTGACAAGATTGTTTTCTTTGTACTACAAAAGATTAAAGAGAGATAACCAGCTCACTTTTTTATTTTTTTCTTTTGTCACTTTTTTGTCACTCCAGCTCACTTTAATTAAGAGCTAATTAATGGAAGTTGCTCTTGTTGATGAAGTTGGAGGAGTTAAGGATTTTGAAAGCTTGGCATGTAATATTCTTAAATTTTTTTGTTCTTTTTCTGAAACAATGATTGCCTTATCGTTAATTTATTAGAGTGAATATTGTCCATGGACCGAAAGTTAATGTCGGGTGGACGTTTATTTATAGGTGATGTGTAATGGATGAACCGATTATGAACGAAACAGATGAAGCAGGTGGACATGATATAGCCTATAGTGGACAAGAAAATCATGGCGGTAGATCAATATGTAATGGAGGCGACTAAGAAGATATGTGTGGACCATATAGCGTGAATAATGGACAAGAAGTCAATGTTTGCGGACATAAACGACAACGAACTGGGAAAGAACATATTAGTGGCAGCGATGTCAGTTAGTTTTCGCATTTTGTGACGAAGATTTCGAAGATTGGTATGATAGTTTCGAGGGTACGATGGATTACGATTTCGACATTATGATATAGCTTATAGACATCGAATATCCAACCTAGTGGGATCCGTATGAGAACATGGACGCGAATGTTGTTGGTGAAGCGTCTAACGGCGTGTGTGGATGAGATGATTTTTGGCATGGTGTACTTGATGGTAGTGAGGTAGTGCGATGTGACAAAGTAAACAAAAAGCTAACAAAGGATATTAATGGGGACATGGTGGGTGGAAAACAATGTGAGGTTGGTCGAAGTGGAAAAGTTGAATCAACTCGTAGACAACATAATATATCCATTGATGGACAAGATGCTAATGGGGTGCTATGTGGTGGACAATATGGTTTCGAAGACACAATCATGTTTTGTCCAAAGAACAATGGAATATACAATATTGAGGATATGGCAGGATACGATGTTGCGGGGAGTAAATTTGGACATCGTCATGAAGGTGAAAGGGGTGGAAAAGGAGAATCGTCTCGTATGGGTGGACAAAAAATATTTACAATAGTGGACAACGTGATGTACCCGATGAAGTACATGTGGACGATGGGGGGCTAGATGGTGGACAGTGCAAGTTGGAGGATCTGACATTTTATGTCGAGATACCCATGTAGTTGAGAGTATTGCAGAAGAGTCCGTTATTCATATGGATAGACAAATAGTTTTATATCGTGATGGACATGATGTATCATCAGATGGTGGACATGAAGAAACTGAATGCGTTGATGAAGGCTAAAAATGTCCACATAGAGTTAGCTGCATGGGGGTGGTCTTAAAGGCTAAAAATGAATAAGACTGTTATTGTTGAACTTAATGTTGGAGTTTGTAATGTGAACATGAATTCAATGGATGAAATATATAGCATTACTATGTAGTAGACTAGATGTTATGTCCAACTAACCCTATAGTAGCTAACCATGTAGTAGCAAGTAGTATGAACAATGATGGACAAATAATTTTATTTCATGGTGGACAAGATGTTTTTACAAGTGATGGACATGCTGAAAGTGAAGGATTGAGGGGTAATGATTTTGAGGATGAGGAAATGTCCCCAAATAATTCTATACTAGCAAGGGATGCACCAGCGCCACCATGCAAAGGTTTCATTATTCTCCTCTTCTTCTCGATCTTATTCTCCTGGATCCGTTCATGAACTTTAGTCCTCCTCTTCTCGATCTTATTCTCTTTAGCCTTCAAAGTAGAAAGGGAAGAACGATTCATCTCCTCATCTTGTTTCAACATATGGTTGCTAAAGCTCAAGCTTCACGTGTATGGTACCATCTCAAAAGAAAATTTGTCAGAGGGATAAATTTGTCATTTTTCAAAAGCAACATATGACATTTTTCACAATCATGCATTTCTTAAAAAGTGTTCACCTAGTATTGTATATGCTATAATTTGCTCAAATGTTTTTTTCTTCTCAAAAATACTCAAACACACTGTTTAGCTGAAAACAATTATTATACACATTTTTATGCCAATAGTTATGGAGAGAGAGAGAAATAAACAACACAATACTCCATCCGTTTATTTTTGTTAGTTGTTTTGCCTTAAAACACGCATATTAAGATAATTTTTGGTTTTTTACATTCTTTTTACTTTTTATTTTTTGCCTCTACATTTAGTTAGAGAAATGAATATAATGGAGTAGATGTTTGAATATTAATTTAATTTTTTAATTAAAAGTTTTACTTTGTAAATTGGGTTTTGAAAACAACTTATAATGTGAAACAAAAAATACCTTCAAAACAACTAACAAAAAGAAACTAAAGGAGTATTATTTTTTCTAATCATTGAAATTTGTAGAATCTATACTATATAATAGATGAATTCTAAGAATTCTTAGACTATCACGTCATATTCTTTTTCAACCACTAAAAGCTTGCCAACTCATAAATCATTTGCTATTGGGTTCCAATGTCACGTCATCCATGAACGCCGATTCAATTTCCCAATCTTTGTCGAAATCAGAAACTTAGATTTCTTTTATGATCATCGACTCTTCAGCTTTCATAAACAAAAACTCGTAACTTAGTTTTTCCTCAACCCTACACGATTTATGAGATATTACATATACTGTGTTTGAGATTTCGTGGGTATATTTTGAGAAGTCGACTCTAATCGACCAAAGCTTATATCGTTCAAGTTATTGCAAGAGGGTGATAATCTACCATTGGCTTCACTTGGGTGACTTCCTATGTTCCGAAGACTTTGCTTTCGTCCTCCTGGAATTGGTGCGTGTTTTGCCATAATCTTTGTTAGTGTATGTTTCATTAGTCTCTTTATGCATTGCCACCTTCCTCTATTTACCTCAATTTATCCCTAATTTTGGTGGAGCACAAGATTATGTGTTTGTGTTTATTGCTTTCCTGCAGAACATGAGACAAAAGAAATGGTTCTTCTTGCTACAACTTTTTGCTTCTCTTCTTTCCTTTTCAAGTGGAACTGTGGAAGAGGCAATAATGGAACCTCAATTCTTCCTGAGTCTCAAGAATAATGGGTTGCATTATTTGTTTATGTTGTGTTCCAGAAACCATGTATGAGGAGAAGATCACGGATGCTTGCGAAGATGTGAAATCTTTCAAATCTTTTGTTACTAAGAGCATCTCCAACTCAACTCTATTATAGAGTAAAACTCTATTTTAGAGTGGAATCCTCTCCAACCCAACTCTATTTTCCACTCTATAATAGAGTTTTCACTCTATAAATGGAGTAACCCTAATTTTCACTCTATTTTAGAGTGGAAATTTTTTATTTACAAGATAGTCCTCTAATTGTTATATATTTTCATATTTTACTAATTAAATTATTATTTTGTTTTTAATTCATTAAAATAAAATAACAATCAATAATTCAATAGATTTAATAAATACACTAATAATAACAATCAATCAAAGATAAAGAACTCATATATCACTTCGAAATGCTTTGATTTATCATTTGTGGGAGAAATACACTAATAATTGAATCAAAATTATGTATTGTTTTAATATTTTATGATATAATGCTATTTTAGTTATTTCATAAATGTTTTATTTAAATAATATTATAGAATTTTATTATTTTCAATAATATAAAAGAATTGGGGTCATTTTGCAAATTTTACAAATATAAGATACAATTGACAATTAGTTTGAAAATGATAATAGAATATATTTGGAATATTCTTTTATAGAGTAGAAAATAGAGTGATGGGTTGGAGCAAAAATCCAACTCTATTTTAGAGTCACTCTATAATAGAGTGGAAAATAGAGTAATGGGTTGGAGATGCTCTAAAATAAGTAAATTTTTCCTTTTCCCAGAAGTCTATGGCTTACGTTTTTTTCCCTCTGTATTTTCTTACTTCGGCTTAGGTACTCTTGCTTAGAAGGGTGTTCTTCATTGGAAGGTGAATATGATGGTCTACGTCTCATTGAGACTATTACTGCCGAGTATGTCAGATTGGTTTCTGGGGAAGGTAAGTTTTTCTTTTTTACATGGAAAATCTTAGCAATGTGGGTTTTGATATTAGTACTCAACATTGTACCATATAAAGAAAACGTGAATGAAGAAACATTAGAATAGATGCTTTTGATCTCCAATAACTATTTTCTTGGTGAAGTATCTTTAGATGGAGTGGGCTAAAAGTCAATTATTCTTGTATATTTTACAAAAGAGGATGGTGACATTTGCTAGAAGTCCAAATTACCTTCCTCATATGGAATTTAGGAGATTTTCTGATGATCATGAACATGTCATATGGTTTTGTTGTTATGCAGGACACTCTGTTGTATCGCTGAATGAATCCTTCCGACGGGTGAAGGAGCTCGAGTGTGACTTAGTTGTGGTAAGTTGTTAACTGAAACATTATATTTGTTAAACTTGTTACATCAATATTTTTGGATAATTTTTTTTGCTGCATCTATTCATGCGTGGTATTTAATTTATACTAGAATGATTAAAGAAGGTTTTCCAATTCAAAACCTTTTGGATTTTTTGTTTTGTTTTGTTAAACTGCACTTGATGTTGGTTTTTGAGTCCATACTTATTAGTAAACCTTGTTGAGGGTTTGTTCTTTGATCAAGCTTTAAACTTTGTTGTAGTTTATAGGAGTATCCATAGGAACCTCTAATCTGAAGATTACTCTTGCTGGTGATTCTGGTGGATGTGGTAACCGAGCATATCCTGCGAGAGCATTAAAAGGAGGTACTCTCAAGAATTAAAAGGAGGTAATCAGGTACTTCTCCTCTGTTAAATGATTAATACTTTCTTCTAAATGCCAACTTCCTGGAATCTAATGTCGGTTGCTTGGTAGAATCGACAAATGCTATTGATGTCAGAAGTATTCTTAGGGCAGCTGGTTGTAACCATCGAATTAGTCTTGCTTAATAAGTTTTAGCACAGTTTAAATCTTTTTTTCCTTTTTGATTCATGTAGTTTTTGGCTAAGAAGTTTTCAAAAGGTATTATACTCATTGGAGTTTAAATTTGTAACAATCCATAAGGCTGAAGTATATGTATTTTCAATATATAAGTACTGTCTAGATGTTTTATTCTTCTTTCTATGTCTACTTGGGCTTCTTAGAACAAGAAAAATGGCTACGATGGAAGAATTTTGTTGCATTGGTGAAAGAGAGAAATAGCTTGGTTTTCATTCAAAAGGTAAGGAAAAACTTTTCTAATAAATATGTTGTTTAATGTTGGTAGATTTGCTTTACGTGGGGAAGTTTTCTACCTCAAACTATATTCCGGTCATTGTTGATTAATCTCTTTTATGCGTACTTTTGGTAAACAGAGCATCCTTCATAAAAGATGTCATGCTGCTCCCTCATGTTGCTTTGTTGTTAAGGTAGTTGAAATTATTGAAAGTTAGACAACATAAAAGAGAATGGCTTTGTTCTGGTGCGGAGATGTTAATGAAGTAAGTTATTGTAGAGTTGGTATCAAACTAGGTTAATTTTATTAAAGCTCCAAAGGCAAGTATTTATACAAGCATGAAAGGTCTAAAGATAAAGCCAAATCTCCTAAATATATGCAACAAACTTAATATAGATTTTATATCATAATATCCGATAATACTCTCCCTCAAGTTGGAGCATGTAGATCAGCAATGCCCAACTTGGATATCAAAGAAAGGAAATGATCACGTCCCAAAGCCTTGGTAAGAACATCAGCGAGCTGTTCCGTAGTACGTACGTGAACAGTTTCGATGATACCATCTTGAACTGCATCTCGAACCGAATGACAATCCGACTCGATGTGTTTGGTTCGTTCATGGAAGACGGGATTAGCTGCAATATGAATGGCAGCCTTGCTATCACAAAAGAACTTTGACGGCGCAACCTGTTCAATTCCCAACCCTTGCAACAAGTTCCGTAACCACTTAACTTCACGAAGAGCCGCCGCCATGGATCTGTATTCAGCTTCAGCGGAAGAATGTGACACAGTCTGTTGCTTCTTTGTCTTCCATGCAATAGGAGAACCACCCAAAAACACAATGTAAGCACTAAGCGAGCGACGAGTGAGAGGACAAGAAGCCCAATCTGAATCGCAGTAAACAGAAAGAGACAAGTCCGGTGAAGAAGAAAGTACGATGCCCTGTCCCGGAGTGCCCTTAATATAACGTACGACACGTAAAGCAGATTGTAAATGACTCTCCCTTGGAGATTGCATGAATTGCGTTAGAACATGTATCGCATAAGAGAGATCCGGACGGGTATGAGTCAAATATATGAGACGACCCAGGAGACGACGATACTGACGAGGATCTTCAAGTAACGGACTTTCATCTAAGCCAAGACGATGGTTCTGCTCGAGAGGTGTCGGAGCTGGACGAGAACCCAAAAGACCACTCTCATTAACGATATCGAGAGCATACTTACGTTGAGACAAGAAGAAACCATCGGAACTCCTACTAACTTCAATGCCAAGAAAATATTTGACCTTACCCAGATCCTTCATAGCAAAACAACGTCCCAAATAGTCTTTAAAACTCTTAATCATAGCACCATTATTACCACAAACAAGCAGGTCATCCACATAAATAAGAACATGAATCTCAACATCAGTCGATATGAATGTGAAAAGTGAATAATCATCATAAGACTGTGTGAAACCAAACTGAAGAAGAGAATCCGACAACTTCTTAAACCAACAACGAGGAGCTTGCTTGAGACCATAAAGAGATTTGTTAAGACGACAAACCATATTCGGATGAGTGTGGCGAAAACCCGGTGGAAGCTTCATGTAAACTTCCTCAAAGAGATCACCGTGAAGAAATGCGTTATGAACGTCCATTTGATATATTTCCCAATTCTTGGCTGCCACAAGCCGAAGAAGAGAGCGTACAGTTGTTAGTTTAACCACCGGAGCAAACGTATCGGAGTAATCTTCGCCTGCGACCTGATTATTACCGAGTACCACAAGTCTTGCTTTGTGTCGTTCAACAGAACCGTCAACATTATACTTGATTTTATAAACCCATTGACACCCGATGGGTTGTTTGTGAGAAGGCAAAGGGACTAAATCCCACGTATGATTTCGTTCCAAAGCCTCTAGTTCCTTTGTCATTGCTTGGCGCCACACATCATGTTTAGTTGCTTCCTTAAAGTGCCTAGGCTCAAAGGCGGATGTTATGGCAGCCAAGTAAAGCTTATGTTCTGGTGAAAAACGATCATCAGAGACATAAGAAGTAAGTGGATAGAGAGATGTACCTTGGACCGATGACGAGGACAGTGATTTAGACGAAGAGTGAGGGTGAGGGTGAGCGTGAGGGGTGACGGTGGCGTTGTATGTTACAAAATCATTGAGTTGTGTAGAACGAAGACGATGACGGTGTCCTCGGCCTAGAGCAGGCTCTTCAATCGTTTCTGAAGACTGTAACGCAGGTTGAACTTCAACCGACGAAACTGGTAATTGTGAAGATACGACAGGCTCCACTACTGGAGCAGTTAGTGCCGGAGAATCAGAAGATACGGGAATCCCCCTGTCTCGTATAGTCGGTACAACAAGCACACCATGAGAACTATCATTAGGCGGAGACAAAGGGATAGAAGTAGGAGACTCAATAGTCGCAAAAGGGAACCTATCTTCATGAAAAATGACATCCCGAGAGACCAAGAACTCATGACTATCAAGATCAAACAGCTTCCAACCCTTTTTACCAAAAGGATACCCGACAAACACACAAGAGCGACTCCGCAAACTGAACTTATCTTTACTGCGCAGGTAACGATGAGCAGAGCAAGCCGAACCAAATACACGCAACAACTTGTAATCCGGTTTAACTCCATGCAAGATCTCGTACGGAGATCGACCGGAATGAAGAGTACTAGGAGTACGATTAATTAAGTGAGCTGCTGTCAAAACCGCTTCACCCCAAAACCTGACTGGCATATGAGACTGAAAGAGCAAAGCTCTCGCTACATTGAGTATATGTCTATGCTTTCTTTCGACACGACCGTTTTGTTGTGGAGTGTTGACACAAGACGTTTGGTGTACAATTCCATGCTGCCGAAAGAAAGATGATAAGCACATAAATTCAGTTCCGTTATCGCTACGTACAGTCTTGACTTGTTTACCAAATTGTCGATCCGCATAAGCAATGAAATTTGCAAGAACCGTACGAACCTCTGATTTTTCGAGCAATAAATATGTCCAAATCGATCTAGAAAAATCATCCACGATCGTAAGAAAATACCGTGCACCACAAGAAGAAGGAGTTTTATATGGACCCCAGACATCGCAATGAATTAATGCAAAACAATCGGTTGCTTTATTATCACTAATAGAAAACACTTCTCTAGTTTGTTTGGCTTGAAAACACACATCACACTGATGAGAGCCAACATTATTCGAAAAACCAGGAAAAAAAGAAGAAAGCACAGAAAAACTCGGGTGTCCTAAACGTTGATGCCACAAAACACTGTCAGAAGTAGCAGAAACCTTGTGTATCTTCGGTTGAACCACAGCCGACAGATAGTACACCCCATCACGCTCCTCACCGCTTCCAATCAGAGTCCTCGAGGAACGGTCCTGCAAGACGCACATAGTGTCAGAAAAGGTTGCCAAACAATTAGTTTGTTTCAAAATTTTCGACACCGATAACAAGGTACACGTTAACGCAGGAACATAGAGAACATTAGTCAATACAACATGATCTGTTAAAGCCAAAGCTCCAACGTTGGAAGCAATGGTCTTACTACCATCGGCAAAGCCGACTGAACAAGGTGGTGTAGCGATGATATTCGTCAACAAAGATGCATCGCCAGTCATGTGATGAGAGGCACCTGTGTCAAGAATAACATCGCCTAAAGATGACTTACCAGACAACCGTTCATTAGAGGGCGGTTTATCTTGAAGAAGTTGCGAAAGTCGATCCCATTGTTCTTTAGAGAAATTTGGTAACTCAGAAGAAGCCGCATT
Source organism: Iberis amara (assembly GCA_900406375.1). Classification (NCBI taxonomy): domain Eukaryota; kingdom Viridiplantae; phylum Streptophyta; class Magnoliopsida; order Brassicales; family Brassicaceae; genus Iberis; species Iberis amara. Next base: position 9,933 of record OVAV01001552.1, read on the forward strand.
CACCGATGCTTGTTGACCTCTCCCTCGACCGCCGCTACGACCACCACGTCCACGAGAAGAGCCCTTAGAACGCTCCAAGAACCAATCCGGGAAACCAATCAACGTCCAACACTCTTTACGTTCATGGCCTGTACGACCACAGTGAGTACACACGGCATTTTTATCACGAGGGCGTAAAGAAGCCGTATCAAGGTGATTATCATCGGTTTGTGGACGTTGAGGTTGAGACTCACGTTTAGTCACAAATCCTACTGCGTCTTGTTGTTGATTACGGACTGCACCAAGACGCTGTTCTTCGCGAATGACACGAGAGTACACCTCTCCTAACGATGGCAAAGGATCAAGCCCAATCAATGTGGTACACAATCCTCCGAAACGTGAGTCGTCTAGACCCATTAAGAACTCGTGAACTTTGTCTTCTTCACGTTCTTTTGTATACTCTCTCGAGGCACCACATATGCAAGAAGGAAGAGGACGACATGTCTGATACTCGTCCCACAAAGTACAAAGACGTCCGTAATACTCTAGAATGGATTGACCATCCTGACGACATGAAGCGATTGCAAGCTTGAGCTGATGCAATCTGACTTTGTTTTTCACAGAAATCTTTTTCTTGCAAATCTTTAGCTTCAATATATCCTTCTTCATTTTAGTTTCTTTTTCAGTAGTATATATGGTCTGTATTAGATGATAAATTNTTTTCGCTGTTGATGTGGTGTATATTTCTTGTACAAGTCACACGACAAATTGTAACATATAGTACTACTTTGATAACCTCTCTCAAATTATATCTATATGCGCCAACAAAAGTGATTTGAGAATGAATGGAAGTTGGATACAATTGGAAGGGAATCCATATCTAAAATTTTACCTATTACATTGATGGTTACATGCTAAAACTACAATCAAATATCTCATTTTATATATATATATAAATTTTTTAGCTCATAAAACCCGCACGAGAAAGAGAAAATAAACTAGAAACACTATAAGTACATGTAAAATATGTATCAAAAGTGAAAGTTTAAGCCATTGTTAATTTTAAAAATATCAGTGCAAAAAAGAACTGAAAGAACAAAAGGAGCTGAAAAATATCGCAAAATTAATATGGTGATAAAACCGTAAATAATAATAAAAAGTATTATAAAACCAAAATAAAAAATAGAAATTAATGAGCTACAAAAGAAAAAGTGCTAACGGAAAAAATAAAAAATAAATAATAAATAATCAACAAAATATAAAAATACCAACCAACAAAACATAGAAATGATAAATAAAAAACCATATTAAATTACCATAAAGATAACTGTTCAACAAAAAATATCTAAAGTATAGTATTAAATAAAAGAACTGGAAGTAAGCTCGAAAAATAATAATCCGCGCATTGCACGGAAAAAGAAACTAATTATTTTAAAATGAGTTAAAAGAGAGAAAAATAAAAACACAATTTTTTAATATGTGTGAAAACAGTAGATTATCCAGTAATATGAAACAAATAGAGTAAATTAGTTAAAGGTCTAAAAATTAGAGTATACACATATTTGCCGTAATACACGCACGTTACAAGTAGATGTTAAGATTTTTTTTTTTCACAAGTAGATATTTAAGATTTAGAATAGTGTATATGTTCACTCTCAGAATAATATATAGTTTGTGACAAAATAATAATAATAATATATAGTTATACTTATGTTATTGCATAATCTCCTATGTATTACTTGAGAGGCAAAATAAATTGAAAAACTCTAATTTGTCCAACATTATATACAATGCCATAAGAACAATTTCAAATATATATTAGATGATGTCCCACACTATGCGTAGAATAAATATTATTTTATAAAATATAAGTTTAAATTATAATAACATAAAATTTATATTATAAAATATATATATATATATATATATA